>JAYMSP010000156.1:0-72142 GCA_036897095.1 Plantago elongata | reverse complement strand
AAGCCATGGCGTGTATAATGCCATATACGGGTATCAGGGATGACATCACAGACAAGAGGAATGCGCTTGACTGCAGCAACATCATCCTCTCACAATGTGTCATTGAGCAGATTAATATCCCAACTAAAGGTTGTTTGATCAATCAACTCAGAGACAGTAAGGTAGCCCAATCTCATTAGATCAGGAGTATGAGGTCGGAGGCCGTGATCTCTAGGGAGCCAGTTCAAACATTATTGTCTACCCCATTCCCAACACAGCATCTTACCCCCTTACTAACAATCTCTAATGAACCACAAATACTCTTCCAAGTGTACGAGGCATTGGATTTAGGATTAGGAGTACAATTGAGAACATCACAAGTTGGGAAATATTTGGCTTTGAAGACACGACTAAGAAGAGAGTCGGGGTAATGAATGCTCCGCCAAAGTTGTTTCCCTAAGAGAGCAAGATTAAAGGAACGTAGGTCTCGAAAACCCAACCCCCCTCTCTCTTACTATTGTGTTATCACACGAGGAGTCCCACTTGACCCAGTGAATTTGCTTCTTAGTCTCATTGCCCCACCAAAATCTAGCTACGATAGACTCTATCTTGGTAAGAAGATAATCGGGGAGCTTGAAGCAACTCATGACGTAGGTAGAAATGGATTGGAGCAGGGCTTTGATAAGGACTTCCTTCCCACCTTTAGATAAGAACTTTTCCCCAAAACCTTGCGTTTTAGACCAAATACGCTCCCTAAGCCAACAAAAAGACCTTTTTAGATTTACCCAACTTCGTAGGTACGCCTAGATTTTTTTCATGCCTTTCGACCACTCTCACCCCCAAACACTCCCGCACCTCCTCAACTCTATCGCTCGAGGTGTTTCGGCTAAAAATCACAGTGAATTTGCATGACAATAGTACTATATTTGGTTTCCTATATTTATGTGGGGTTTATCTTTGGATTTTTTTTTTTGTTTTGGAGAAAAGAATACGTTCAGCCATTTAGACTATATTAAAATTGTTAAAGTAAAAGAGATTTATCATAATTTTCTAATTTGAAATGCAAACTAAAAGTTGTAATTTTAAAATTACGGCTTAAAATTAAAAGTTGTATATATTTTACGGAAATGTTCAACGCATTCCTAATCTTCAACTCAGCTTGGGTTCATGTCATCTACGTTCTTGTTATGGATACTAACTAACTCTATCAACACTGGTGGTCTATTCATGATGATTATACTGTTTTTGATGCTTACTTATATTTTATGCAAAGTCCCGAGTAATCCTCTATGGAGTTTTTCTGTTTTCATTGTTCTTTCTGTGGGTCAAGCGAGTGTGATATACTCCCTCCGTCCCAATTTCATATTTTCACTCCTCAATTAAAATTTTTTTCATACTTTATATATTATCTCATACTTTAATCACTATTTGTCCTACTTTATTCGTTCTTTTTCCATTTTATTATTATCTCTCCTACTTTATCTACTTATTTCATAAAATTTATAATCAACCTCACAAGAACACGAATCCAGGACAAAGAGAGCATGAATTTTAGCGTATATGATCCAGTTTTATGGGGTTTATGTGGTCTCGCCGCTTTGGTCTCCTTTTCATGGTAGCATTTAATTAAAATATCTGTGTTATTTCATATTTTGTTTGTGAATCATAGAGAATTGATGCCTGTAATAACATAGTGTATAACTATAGATACTCATGAAATAAATTATATTGTAATGTTGTTGTTGTGATAAAACATACTATTATGTTATATAATTATGTTGTGATAAAATGTTTGCACCTCCGATGGAGTCGTTTTTCAGCTCCAGATCGAGCTGTAAATAGCTCAGATCGGCTGTAGACAACTCTGATTTAGCTCCCTGATTTGAGCCAAAGAAGAAGAAAAAAATGGTGGGAAGAAGGTGGTGGTGGTGGTGGTAGTGGTAGTGGTGGTGGTGGTTGTGATGGTGGAAATCAATAGTGGTGGTGGGAAGAAGAAGGTGATGGTGGTGGTGATGGTGATGATGGTGGAAATTGATATTGGTGGTGGGAAGAAGAAGGTGATGATGGTGGTGGGAAGAAGAAAAAGATGGTGGTTGGAGGTTGTTCAAAATGTTGGGGTTTATTTGCAAGAGTCATTAACATGTTGAGGTTTATAATGCAATAAGTAAGAATAAAGAGAAAAGAAAAATGGATATTGAAAATTAAGAAAAAGAGGAACATGAAAGAGAAAAGGAAGAAGGAATTAAAGAAAATGAAAAAGAGATGGCATTTTCGTTATTTTCTCAAACGTTTTGAGCCACATCAGCAAGGTGGCATGACACATCACCCGGGGTGTTGACTTTTGGGCCTAAATTTAATTAGAAATCAGGACCTTTGTTATTTTTTGGCCTCGATGTAATTGTTTAAAATCTGCGCATTTTTTTGAAATAGAGGTCAAATTAAGGGGTATTCGATGTAATTTTTCCTATTATAACTCTCACCAAAACTAAAGTAAACTATAAAACAACACTTAACTTTGAAATAATACAATTTGAACTGAAAACATTTTAAATTTGCATTGAAATTGAACTCCATTACACAGACTTCCTCGTTCATTATTCGAATAAAGGAGTATTCGAACATAATCGAAGAACATGAAAGAGCATTCGAAGAATCTTAAAGGTTAGTTCATTATTAACCATATTAAGCTAATGATAAAGAATATTAAGATGTTTATATTATCCTAATTTGATATTTTTAGTATTTTAGTATTTTTTAAATTAATTAAATATTATCAAATCATTCAAAAAATAATTAAAAATTAAAACACATTGTAAAAAAATTGCCAAATGTCGATTGTGGCTGCCACAACTCACCTATGGTCAACCACAAGGCGGCCAGTTTCAGCAGCCTCAAGGCTGCCCATATGCCTCATGTGGCAGACTTCGAAGTTATGAGACAGAGGGATTGGATCAGAGGTACAGATCTGGACGAAGATTCACAACTCCGATCGGAGTTGTGCAAGCTCTGATCAAATCTGGTCGGAGCAGCACAACTCCGACCAGACTAGTCGGGACGGCACAACTCCGACCTGGAGTTGTGCACGTTCTTCGTGTTTTGTAAAAGTTTCTTCGATTTATTTGTTCGGATAATATGATTGATTCGAATAAACATATTTATTTTAGGTACAATAGTAATTATTTAAAATTATAATATTATTTTGTAAACTACAATAGTTGTGGTGTTGTTCGTACTATATAAAAATTACATTCTGCGTTTTATAAAAACCGTTCAATATTTAATATTTTTGTTAAGGCTTAATTGTCAATTTGTCATGCTAGTGTTTCTTGAAGCCTACCTTTCTCTAATAAAATACCATCATCCAAGCCTTTCAAACATGTCCCTAAGTTCACCTTACAGAAGCCTAAACTCAAAGCTAAGACATTTGAAACAATGTCTAACCTCAACAACATTAATGGTAAATCTCAAAACAATTTCAAGCGCGTGGTGAATCTAGGCAAGGCTACTGTACTCAGCCATGGGCAAGGCTTTCCCGTGTCAACTCGTTCTTGAAGATCGCTTGGTGGAAGGTTTCATTCGTGACACTATTATGTGCACCAATTTAGCCATCAAGGAGTAATTAGAACGCCAATTAATGTAAATACATAGTTTGTCATGCATGTTTTGTAAAAGCAATAGGATTTATATAATTGCTAATAAATTGGTGTGACATATTTTCTCGAACAAGAAAATTTACTATTGTAAAAACACGATATACAATCATATTAAAGGAAATATTAGACAAATACCCTGAACTGACAACAGATCAAACTCTAACAATCAAATAACATCTCAAACTCGCTAATCCATCTATTGTCAAGATGGCAAAACAAGCCAGCTTAGCCTGCCTGAAATTTGTTATGTTGTAATGGAAGTCTAAAAAAATCTACACATTTACATAGATAACAAATACTATTAGAAATCCAACTATATTTTTTTAATGTAATACATCTCTATGGGTATTCAATTAAAGGAAGTTAAAAAAATCTTATTGGAAATGCTTAAAGTTTTCCTTTAAATTAAAATCTAAACTTTATGTATAGAATAACTTACTATGCCTAACAAATTTGAACTTTATATAATCAGAATGAAGCACTTACACCTCCGAAGACATATTGCATTAATTTATGGTTGATCTAACTTCCTAATAATAAAATTTAATATAATTAAATGAAAAATATTGAAACTTCTCAATTTTCGAGGTGAAATAAATTTAGAAGTTAGATTTTATTAATTTTTATTCTATTCTAAATTATTATAAGAAGTTTCGAAACATATAAAAAAGTCTACGAATATATTTAAAAAATATTTATTTGACTTTAAAGAATTCGATATATATTTCGACAACTGAAAATACTTTGCCGAAAATAGAAAGTAGGAAAAGGATAATCTAAATGTCCAAAACCGACTTCTTTAGCAATGTGCATGTACACGCAATTCATCATCTTCATTTTCCCCAAATTACTATCTGTCAATCAAATCCACAAAATCATCTAATTATTCTCCAGCTCAATCTGTGACAATTTTCTGAAACTTTACCCAATTATGCAGAATCAGATGGATTCAAATTCAACAAATTCCAGCATAGAAGAATCGTCACCGCTTGTGGTTAGCTTTTCTGCTTCATTTTCCTGCTCTTCTGTTTGTATTTTTTTTTTTAATGAATGATGATGATGATGATTGTTTGTGGATTGGTGTTGTGAAGGCGAGTGGAAGCAGTTCAAGGAATGAGCGACCTGGAATTCCGCAATTGTTTACTTCAGTTCCTGCTTTCAGTGAAGCTGCTTCGTATCTCGCTGAAACTACATCCATTTTCTCGCGGTGCTTTACCGATTTAGGTAGTAGTATCTTTGTTTTTAATGCTTGTGATGTTGCTTTTTTCTTTTGTGTAATGGAGGCTAATTGGTGAGTTGGTAGAATGGTAGTAGTTCAGTAATGTTTTGACTAGATAGCAGACATATACTTGGTTGTGTGAAACTGGATTTAGGTAGTAGTATCTTCATTTCAAGCTTGCGTTGCATTCTTTTTATGTTGCTCTTTTTGGTGTAATGAAGGCTAATTGGTGATTGATAGAATGGTAGTAGTTCAGTAATGTATTGACTGGATAGAGTTACTTGGTTGTGCGAAATCGGATTTAGGTAATAGCATATTCATTTCTACTGCTTGTGTTGCATTTTTTCAAATTACTTTTTTTTGGGTTAATGAAGGCTAATTGGTAGAATGGTAGTAGTTCAGTAATGTTTTGACTGGATATAAGATGCTTGGTCATGCACAATCGGGCAGAGGCTAGATTTTAGTGATATTGTTTAGTGTTTAGTGATGTTAGGTTTCAACTAGTCTAATTTGGAGATCAGTGCTTTGTCATTGACATGTTGGTAGTTATTGGAACTTGATTGATGATAATAATGTAACTAGTAAACTGAATGATGAATTTGTTGACTTAATAATAGGTAATTTGTTGCCCAAAATCTTTCTGAGGTTACAGTTCTTGTGATTGGGTTCGGTGTTTCTAGGCTTCTATTGATCTAATTTGAAGATGGGTGTCTTATATTTGGCACTTGGTTAATGAGGCTACAGAACCATCCATGAAATTTTACTGTTTGAAAACATCTTGTTCAAGATTGGGAGGGTTGTAAAACAGGGCTAGGCAAGCTTGCATGCAGGTTGGATTTTAGTGTTTGGTGTGACGCTTCTATTGTATAACTTAATGGTAGTAATTAGGACTTGATGATTATATCCTATAATACCAACCTTGGAAAATGTGTGCTGTTGAGAACTAGAATCAAGAATCTGTTCACATATACATATATACTAGGATCTTTTGTTATGTTTTACTAACTGTTCCTGCAGAAGTAATATGTGACTAGCATAGGAGTACTATCTTTTTTGGGCGTACTGTCCAAAAGTAGATTGTATTTAAGCAATAGGCCTCTCACCTCTGTTTACTTAGATAGAACATATATTACAATTTTTTGGTTTTGAGTGTTAAGAAAAATTATCTTGTTGTAATTGTAGGACCTCAATCTGAAGATGCTAACGGGCAAGAAATGTGGACCTTTGCTTCTGGTGAAGCAGGAGGCTCAGTAAATAACCGGAACTCCTCTATTGCAAGTGTATCTCAATCAACTAATGCCAGATTTAGAGCGCCAGCTGTCCATAGTGGAATAAGTAGAGGCTCAGCTGGGAATTCAGCGGAAAACATGAGCTTGGTTGTGCAATCAAATAGCACCAATCAAAACGGTTCCTTTCTCCAAGGGTACGGTTTGTTTGAGCATAATAATTCTGGTTTTTCATGTACCGTGAAATTCATGGTATTTTTTGGATGAATTTATTGACACATCCCGAATATTACAATGTATTCATGGTCATCATTTATACTGATTCACTTTTGCAAGTTGAAACTGTGTTCAGTCAGAATACTTGGAACAACTTTTTTTCTTCAGTATTCTGACTCGAACCCGTATGTGCTGCCTTCAAATTTGGTGGATTTCACCCTTTGCCATTCATTTGTTCATTAATATCTCTTTCTTATATGTGGTATTAGGATAGTTGACAAGGTCAGGAAAACTGTCCGAGGTTCAGCTGATGACATTGGGTGGCTCCAACAAGCTACAGACATGCCACCAGTTGAAGATGGAACTGAAAGATTTATGGAAATACTTGATGATATAAGGTGCCAACTAAATCGTAGTAAATTTTTCCCAACCTCTGTTGACTAGATATGCTTCAGTTTCCGATTTTTGATTAGCTGCTCACTTGTCTATCAGGCATGGTTTGCACGGTTTGCCAAAGTCTGTGGTTTACTTGTTGGTTCCTGGTAACACTTTTGTTCTCTTAATTGCACTTCTACTTGATAGTTTCATGTGTTAAGATATTGTATATGCATATGATAGTTGATTATCCCTCTTATAATTAAGTATTGATTTTGAATTAGAATATCATACCATTGACATTTTAATGTGTTTAACTGTTTATATACTTGTTTGCAGCATGCTTAAAATTTGCTTCATAGCTTGCTAGAAATGTTAAAAACGCTGCAATTAAAATCCTTTTGATATTTAGTTTGTGTAAATTCTTTTTAACTGTTAGGCAATTTTATTTTATGGCTTGTTTATATATTATACTAGCTGTAAAATGATTACTTTCATTCAATATGAATTTCTACAGGTCTTTTCAGCAACCATGGACCTCTTTATTTTGTGAACACCAAAACTAGCTTCTCAAAGATGGGGCTTACCTGTCACATAGCCAAGATTCATAGTGAGGTAATCTTAATAAGCCTTCTTTTTTAACATACTCTTAGACTTCATGCTCATTGATGAACTTGTATTTAGGCTTCAGTAGAGAAGAATGCCAAAGAGATAAAGGAGTACGTAGAAGAATTATACTGGGGATCCCAGAAAAGAGTTTTGCTACTCGGTCATAGTAAAGGAGGAGTGGATTCTGCCGCTGCTTTGTCAATGTACTGGGATGAGCTGAAAGATAAGGTTGCAGGATTAGTATTAGCTCAGAGTCCATATGGTGGCAGTCCAATAGCATCAGATATACTGCGGGAAGGACAGCTTGGCGATTATGTTAATGCACGTAAGCTTATGGAGATCTTGATTTGTAAAGTGATCAAGGTATAGTTTCCCTACCATTTGTGTGCTACATTTGTTGCAGAAATGTTTAATATCGTTCCATCATGAGATTCGAAGTAAGATTAAAGAGTAAAAATAACAGTGTTTCCCAGTAGCATTCATCCACATCAATTAAGGGGATTGTTTTCATAAGGATCCTTACCACTTCACGTTGTCTATCAGTAATCTCAGTTTATTGATAGTTAGTGTGGTGATTGTGAATAGGAGGGGCAGCGTATCTTTAACCTCTTCACATGCAAAAGTTAGTGTCATCACTAAAAAGATCTAACAACTTCCACTTATGTGACAAAGCGTGTACTTTAAAACAAATATAACATTTGCAAGATTGCCTAGCGGAGCATGCCTGTGTAGTGTCTTGAGGAACTGTAATTATTTTGCCAAAAAGTTTTTCCTATTTTTTGTGTTGCAGTGAGAAAATGAGATTGTCCAATGATCAAGAATCTCTTATGCTACAGTTCTACTAAATAGATATCAAGCATAGCCATGCATAAACTACGATGACAAACAAGAGCTTGATTCCACTGATTAAATAAACAGCTTCGTCTTACTTTCTGGTCTGGCCTGAGAGTATTATGGGTTTCCCCTTTTTTGATTCCATGAAACCAGTCTCTTATATTTGCATGAATATGCCGTAAACTAATGTATTGAGCTATTGTGCAGGGTGACATGCAGGCTTTAGAAGATTTAACGTACGAGAAGAGGAAGGCCTTCTTGAGAAAATATCATTTACCAAAAGAGCTCCCTCTGGTCTCTTTCCGCACAGAAGCTGGTATCTCTCCCGCTGTATTGGCCACATTATCCCGTGTTGCTCATGCAGAACTTCCTGCATTTGCTGGCCAACCGGCAACACTCCCAGTAGTGATTCCTCTTGGTGCTGCAATGGCTGCCTGTGCTCAGCTGCTTCAGACGAGGTATGGAGAGAAGAGTGATGGCCTGGTAACATGTTGTGATGCAGAGGTCCCTGGCTCAATTGTCGTGAGGCCACAGCGTAAGTTAGACCATGCATGGATGGTTTATTCAACGTTGAATGAAAATCCATCAGCATCGGAACCAGATGCTTCTCAAGTATGTGAAGCTCTTTTGACCTTGCTTGTTGAGGTTGGTGAAAAGAAGAGACGAGAATATTCCAACTGAAAATAAGCTTAACACCTAGGTTACATGTACAGCCGAATGTTATACTAATAGACAGGCACAAGAGTAGAAAATGCTTCTACATCAGTACATGTAGTGCAGTTCTAATGCTTAGATTTCCATACGGTAAGTTAAAATGTAGTCTGGAAACATATGTCATGGAGTCATGGGTGTCCAAATCTCATTTTGATTTTATCTAGGCGAGCTGAAAATTTGGAACTTTGAACACAATTGAATCGTTATCATGGAAGGATCTGATCATTTCCGTGCATTAACCATCACTGACTCATCATCCTGTTATCTGTACAAATTACTTTCTGCATCCCGCTTGGAATAGATGCCTTTCACCTTGCAATATCCTGTTATGTTGATGCGGATGAGAGATGTCTACTCTTAAAGTTCGAAATCAAGTAGAAATGTTGACCTACATCTCGTGTGCAATGCGTGTACGTTAAGTTGGTAGCTAATCGGACTTCTGGCTAACATGGAGAAGCCTACTCTACAAGATTTATCCCAGATAGTGGCATCTTATACGTGCATATCTATACGCAATAAAGTCCAACAGTTAGAGCAGTTCACAGTCACAAACTCACAAGGTCAGTCCATATCAAGTTCTTAATTATCACGGTACAGTGTTAATTACTATGTTCACACAAAATGCAGTTGATCAACGTGTCTCAAGTGTTAGCTAAGCATCTCTATTATTGCAGTTGAAGAGTACAAATGACAGAGTGTGTGAAAGAAACATATGCATTTGGTGTCAAATTTAAGGTGATCTGTGCTTGCAGTGGTACCATACTATTCTCTTTCTGAGCTAACATTTTATGGTACTACGGCCACATCAAATAGACCTTATGTTTAATTAAGCAAGAGACTTCTATGTCCAATCGTATTCGATTCTTCTACGAATTGATGATGAGGGTGTAAGTATTTCAAGAATTTCTAATACGAGGATATGGTACAGATGATTCCACGGATTGTTGGGTTTCGCTTGGAGAGTTTGTTGTCTAATGCCCTAACTCCCACATCCGATAAAAGTGTAGAATGTGGAATTGTTGGGTTTCGCTTGGAGAGTTTGTTGTCTAATGCCCTAACTCCCACATCCGATAAAAGTGTAGAATGTGGAAGTGTTGGGAAAATATATTTGATCATTGTTTTTATTTTTAAAATGGGTAAAGAGTGACTCGAACCCTCAACCTATTAGAGGTGAAACGTATTACTAACTGAGCTACACTACATTCACAATATATTTGATCATATATGTTTTACTACAATGCTCCTTTGCTCTTGCATAATAACCACGGTCACATTTAGCCCGATAAGTTATTCATAATCTCAATTTTGACACATGGTTACAATCCTATGGCCTAAAATTAGGGTAAATTTGAATGCCAATTCGATTGAACTCAATAATTGGAATTAATTAACATCTTTATGTGATTATATAATTTGCAAATTAACAATATGGAGAAAAAGAAAAAAAATTAAAACTCGTATTTCTTCCATAGATTAAAGACTGGTTTAGGTATCTTTTCCTCTTCGATTTACAAATTAATAAGTGATTTTGAATACGTAATAATACTAATTCATGAATTTGATTCAATTGAATCATGAAGTTTCTCCCCAATTTTAGTCAACCTATTCAAATTTGTCACCAAAGTATTAAAAATACAATTTCCAGTAATTTTGGATGATCAGGTGCTATAGTGATTTAAATACATGACTAAACGGGCAAATAAGTAAACTGGACAAACTAATAAAACCAAATTGTTGAGTTTCCCTGAAGGGGTATATAAATGAATCAAGTGTAAGGTTTTTTAGCTAACTTTAAAGTAAATACATGAGATTTCAACTTCAAATCGAACAATATCATATATATATTAAATGTGTGAATCGGATCTAGTGATCACAACGTTAGTATAAAATTTTAGATGTCGGTACACAAGCACGTCATTGTATTGGATGTGACAAGTGATTTATGTCTTTGTATTTTTTATATGTAATGGAACCTAAATTGACACCTTTGACGCAGAAATATTGTTTGTATTATTTGCAATGTTCAACATAGAGGTGTATAAATTTGTCACATTATGTTTGTTGGTTCCGCACGCAAGCCATGCACATGAGTGAAAATGTTAAGTTTCAAACCCTTTGTTGGTACTTGGGTTCGGAGACAATTCAAGTTGAGACTTATGATCAGTTGGCTAGGTTAACCAAGGTTTCGCTTCGATCATCTCGGTTCAAATAGTTGAGTCGTTACAAATGTATAGGATATAAATCGTCTAACAAGACATGATTCCAGAAAAATTCAAATTCTTATACAAGTGTGCTCGTTGCATTTGGTCTCGTCTCAACCTATAAGGGTTAGATGGAGATTCCCGAATTGTAGAGGAAAACATTCTATAAAGCAGGTATATCGTTATTATTATAATAATATATGAATGTTTGGTACAGAATTGAAGTTGAATTATTTGAATTTATGTATGATTTTTTTACTTAAAAATGCAACTGAATTGAATTGTAATTCTATTCTATACATCCGCTTTTCTAAAAAAATTCTAAGTGTGTAACAAACCAGGGATTGAGATTTGAGAGAATGGGACCATTGTTTGAAATTGACAAGTATGGAGATACAATAATAGGGGATGGTTTGAGGCCATAAAGTTTGGTTAAAAGTACTTCAGTTGGTGAATGAAAAGCATCATAAGAATCTTTGCTGCAAAATATATTTGACATTTACATATATTTTTGTTTAAAAGTGGTCCAAAGTTTTAATTCACGAACATAATATGTCACGTTGTTTCATTTTCTTGGTTAAAAAAGTTTGTACGGAATTGTCAAATGTTCATCTGTCACTTTTTCCAGCAATAATTCACAATGTAGAATCACGTTTTTAAATGCATTCCAAATAAATTTCATGAATTGCCCCGCTCAAATATGCGCAATACATAATGTCGAAATTACGTAAAAAAATTTTTTAGTGAAATCTACATTTAATATAAAGGAAATTTACATACTTTGCTCGATATTAAGATGAATGTATCATGAACACTTATTCAAACATGAAACACATACAGGACCACTTAAAATGCGTGATATTCGGAATCTATTTTACCTTTCCACGCAAGGATTACAAATTTAATTCTCTATTGTAGAAAATTAATTGCTAATTATGTCACTTTCCTTTCCTTGAGAGTGACATATTAAGCACAATCAGAATTCAGATCGGACTATGAACTACTCATTCCACTTTAAAATTATACTCCCTCCCTCCCTCCGTACTAATTTTATCTTTCCGTATTTTATTTTAGTTCGTCTCAAATTTATTTTCTCATCCCTTAAATGAAGATTATATCTCCTACTTTATACATTATTTCTCCTACTTTAGTCACTATTTGTCTTATATTATCATAATCTTTCATACTTTATCATCATCCTCCTAGTTTATTTCTTTTTTTCTCAACACTTATGTCAAGTATCGCAAAAAGATGAACTCAAGATAGAGGAAGCACATATTTTACTATTAAAAATGATTTCACACTATTTAATATGGGAATTATGAAAATGAAAATCAGTTTCTTATAACTGACTGTTAGACTTCAGGCCCAAAGCAATTTGGTAGGCTGCAGAGCTATTTACTTGTTGGGCCTCTCACTTACTTAATTTCGGTGTCGGAGAAATCAATCACAGCCGAGAGGTAGATTTGAGACATCAAACTTTTCAGCTCAGTGTTCACGAAACTAAACTCAAGTTGAGAAAATTCAAATCGAGTTAATGACATATACGAATATTGTAAAATATGTAATTTGTATATAAAAATAAAGTCATTTATTATTTGTGAGTGTAGAGTAGAGTAGCCTACGTGGAAACTCGTGGAAATTATAATAATATGTTCATTATATAAAATGAGGAAAAAATATATTGTGTTGAAACGTCAGTTCAATTTGAGACTAAGGGTGAGTGCATGTAGTAAGTAGTTGAATCTTACACTAATTTTTTAATCTTAGACATTACTATTTACCTAGTTAACTTCGAATTAACTTTTAGAAGAAGTAATTAACTTTTCCTACCGACTTATAGAGGCGTGTTACATGTTAGACCACAAACACAGATATTAAACAAGCCATCAATTACTAAGTACGACAATGACAGTTGTGAGTTGATTGATTAGTGTGCGATTAGTGATTAATCAAGTGTGATTATGTTATGATGATGTCTTGCCTTGCCTCCATGTAAAAGATAAAGACGTAATTGCAAAAGTTAGTCCATGATTGTTGCATAATCAGACACTTCTCTCCGATTAGTACATAAGATAAGGGTACATGAATGCACAACAACAACAATAATATAATAATAATAACAATCATAATGATGTCATTTTCTAGTTCCCAAATGACACGAGGATGTCGGGCCGGGCCGGAGGAGTCAAGTTAGGAGCCCGGGAAACTGAGAAGTTCGTGGTTGCACATCCTATTGTGCATCCAAATAAACATGCCTAGTTCATATAAGGGATGGATGAATGATCCCCATGTCGCAGGCGATTTCTGGTTCATGTCAAGTCTTGAGTCGACTAACATTGATGTCGGGGGATCTCGGTGGTTGTTAACAAATTTTGTTCAGTCCAACATCAAATGTTCTATATTTCATTTTAAATTCTCGTGGGCAATGCATCTTAGGAAATGTATGCGGGAGTCATCGTACTAATAGGAGTTGGCTGAGAAAGCAAAATCGACATATGCTCAATTGCCTTTTGCTTAGGGTTACAAGAGTTTGCGAAAGTGCACATTCCACAACATGCATGTATTAATTCACTAACTTCAATTATCATGATTTCGTTCACTCCAACTTGTAAATTTTAAGTAATTGTGATCATAGTCGACAATATTAAATTATCCATTTGAATTCAAGTCATTCGCAAAGTCTTGCGTGACTTTATCCAACACGCATCTTATAACTAGATGATTCCAACGATGGTGGAGTCTAGTTTCATGTTCGTCTCGCAAAAGTTTAGAGATCAAAATGCCGACTTATCATGAATGATTTAGACACCGTCTCATATACATTGTAGCACCACCTATCTAAAATTTGGTAGATCGATTTATATATATTTCTATGGGAAACTTCAGTACTATAGTATAATAGAAACATTAAAAGATGTTTCTATAGAAATTGATTATGTACTTACTAGATAACTTATCAATGCATACGTAACATGTCGTATTCCTTTTATGAACTCACAAGAGCTTAATTATGATGTTAACTGACAACTAATTGTACTAACAATCAACTAATGCAAGCCACATTTACACAATTAAGAAAACGGTATATATCATTAATTACATAAATTACACAATTTTAGTAGCATTCCCACAAAAGTGGATCTTCAAGCCGGAATCCTGTGTCAGCTCCAGCCAGCTGCCATGACGAAGCATAGTAGCGATAGCCATCTCCGTGATCCGAGCTATCGAACGATAAATCCGGCAAGTCGAAAAAGGTGTCGTCCTCGTTAGCTGTTGAACTTAATTTTGAAGGTTCTTGAACATTCTCCATTGCCAAGTGAGTTGAAGAGTGAGAGCTAGGCAATTGGTCCTGGCTCGGCTCGGCTTCGAATGTAGCCATGGCAGCTTTTGCAGCAGCGACTTGGATGTCTTTGGGCGAGGTGGAGTTGGGGCGGGGTAATTCGTGAGCCAAGTGTGGGAAGTTGAGATAAGCCGATTTTCCTTTGATGGCTAGAGCCGCCACGTCATGCGCTCGAGCTGCCATTTCAGCTGTAGGATACGTACCGAGCCATATTCTTGACTTCTTCTTAGGTTCACGAATCTCGCACACCCATTTACCCCAACTACGTTTCCTGACCCCTCGGTATGTTGGGTGTTTTTCGTCTCTCACCCCATTTTTTTGACACTTGGTGTCATTACTTGTACTCTTTTCGTCTTTCTGAGACATCGAGTGCTCGTTTAGGCTCGTAACACATTGCGACCGTGCTTCATTGACCAACGACGAGTTCGAGGAGGAGGTCGAGGTGGAGGAACATGCCACCGCGGCGGAGTTGGAGGAGGAGTAGAATTGGTCTTGAGCTAGATTCCCAAAGATGATTTTGTTTTCCATGATGGGGGTGTTTTATTGACTAGTAGGTAGGAAAGAATGTGATGATGGTAGTGTATAAAATAGGGAAGTTAGCCTTATTGGATTCTTGCACAAAATTGATTAGTTTATACAAAGGGGAGGAAGAGTGCTAGCTTGAATGAAGCAATGGGAGGAAAAAGGCTTCAACCATACATGTTCCCTTTACCCATATGGCTCTTTAAAAACGTTTATGTGCATATATATAGCATATGCTTTAGATTAAAATGTTCTTAATCATGATTAACTTTAATCACCATGAATAATTCACTTCTTAAGTGAGTGATTTGACACATAATGAAAATGATAATATTATCTTTGTGTGACTACACCTATGGTCGGGGTCAATTAGTGACTAATTAAATCAGAAGGGACCATGCAATTTTGGGGTTACCCAAGACCACGAAATTCACATGAACCGGGTAGGGGCCAATTTGACATTTAAGAAACATGTCTCCGTTTACGGAATGAATGGTACCGTTTAGCTTTAAAATTTAAAGTTATCTTGACGACGACTTTGACCATAAATTTATCGTAATCGATTAAAAATGTTCAATAAAATCATAATACGTATTGAGTCATTTATTGTACCCTCGTACAATTTAGTACTAGTAATTTTGTGAGAATCGATTGACTTCGAAATCCATTAAAAAGTTACTATATTGAATCGTAGAGTGTGAACAACTACTAACCAATTAAGGTCTAGTTATTTAATTAGACTAATACGATCATATGATTACTTTTTAAGTGATATGTTAGACCTAGACACTATGCACTTTATCATTATTTGTGTACACGAAACTAGACTTCCTTTCATTTCGAATAGTAATCGGCTTTTTGGATTAGAACTGAAATTGAAATCATTAATCTTAAAATCATTTCAATGCAAGTTGTAGTTAACATTTAGTTCTATTTTCAGTGACATTTTTCTCATTTCTTTTTTTAGTTCTCTTAAACTTGGATTCGTTATGTACCATGAATATGTCATTCAAAGCATTGAATAAAATTCAAACTTTAAATTATCAGTGACTAGTTGCTACCCTTGGGTTTCACATTAATTGAGAAATTAATCAGTTGAGTATTTATAGGCCAATTATGTTATCATGGAAAAAGGTCCATACCTATTTTAATAGTAATGTATTTGTACAAGGGTATGGAATGGTGAGTAGCTAGGTTAAGTGTCTTTCGTAGATTTAAAGACCTTAATTGCTTATTCACCAACACGGCACACGAATTAATTTGCGAAAGCTCCTTTTTGAATTTTAAAATTATAAAAATAAAAAATAAAGCACATATACGAGTATGTCATGATTCAATGATAGTGTACATGTTATTCGAGCCGGGGGGTCTCTTTCTATCTCATGTACCTCGTAAAACATATATTCCGTGAATTAACATGTAAGCTCGAATTAGTTAAAGATGATAGTAGTAAACAAACAAACACCACTTAGTAATTTAGGCATTTGATCTTTTGTTGATGTTGAAACCCCACTAATCTTGGTAGTATGTCAACCTCATTCTTGACTATTTTGTGAAGTTTTTACATGAGAACTTAGACATATGATCCCGATTTTTCCTTAATCATGTCATTTGGTTAGTTCTAGATTTTTAGTGACATAACGTGTTAAAGTACCTTGCCCCCCGTGATTTTTTGTAACTTCGAGAGGGTATAATATTCGAGCAAAACTTCTTGAATAGAACTAGAAATACTTTTAAATAGTGTGTACAAGTTTATAGTTGTAATTGTATTTGTATTTGATAAGAAAAGGCTTAAATATAAACGGAGCACATATATAATGAATTTATGATATTGTATATGTTATTTAAATGTGTGTCTTTTTCTAGCTTAAAATATATTATATTCTTTAAATTGAAATGTAAGCTCGAACTGATTAAAGATAATAATTGAAGCCGGTTCAAGTACAATGCTTGCGAATCTTTGGTAGAATGTCAATCTCATTATCGACTCTTTTATGAAATAATACATGAGATGTGATAACAAAGTATATATATGATCCCGATTTTTCCAGAATCATGTTACTTTGTTAATCAGTTACATTGATATACGTGTTGAAGTACCTCATCCTCGTAAGTCAATAACCTCGAATGAGTTTGATACTGAACAAAACGTATACGTTATTAATCGTAACCCGATACGAGAAGTTCGTGGTATTAGTAGTTTAAAATAAAAGGATTTAAATAGAAATGGAGCATATGAGTTGGAAAACATGTAGTCGATGGCAATGATTGATGTTGTAAAGTAATAAACGGACATGGGTTTTGTAATTACATGCGACGGCGTCACAATATTTTGGTGCGTATAATGTTTCAGATCTTGATTTTGTTAGTGGTGATGAAGACAAAACTCGTACACATATTTTAATTTGTGAATCAACGATCTTGTCAATTTTAATGCACTTTTCTCCTATTGGGTTTGCGATTCTAACTTATAATATCTAAAATATAAAATATTATTGCTGCTTCTGCTTTTGTATTAAATTAAGTTATAATATTTGAGTTTCTATGAGCGGTGATTATGTCAAGGTCAGTTTATGTGTAACTAGTCTTCACCCGTTGCATGAGTTCTAGTCATGTGAGTGAGATGAGGTTCGCGAATATAATGTTTAATGGGAAAATATTCCCCTCTAAATTTGAGAAGATAATCCGGTAGTGTCTATTTTATCGAAGTCCGCACTTTGATGCGTGCTGGTTTAGTATACACATTCATCAACCATCACGACACTCAAGCTGTTTTTTAGTTAGTATTTGGGCACGCCCAACACGACAACGGTGGTACAAGTGCACCATAGATCCACTTCGGGCACATTCTTAATCACGTTCCTCCACCCTATGTCATCTTTCAGGTCAGTTGATAAGTAATTTAAGACGTGATTAAGGGTCCCTCAAGATATTAAAAATTAAATCGTAGTGGATACCTTATTAAAATATCTGAATGTATCTTTACTTTTTAGGTGATAAAATGAATATTATTTTGTAGTATAAGATATTAGTATATGATAACTCTATTCCTTCACATTTTAAAGGGGAGTTACACCCCTTTATACAAAGCACATTGCGCGACTTCTCTTTTGAGATCAGGGTCCTCGATGGAGGAGGCTTCAAAAGTCTTGCAGCATGCGAAAAGGGTAAATCTATATTCGGCATGGGTTCCATGCTTAGTTAGCGACTTAGATCTCGATCCATGTGAAAGAGAATCACTCCCGGACATGACATTCACAGCGAACAATGGAAGATTGAGATCTGTAGGTGACGAATGGTACGCTACAAGACCAGCTCAAGCTAAGTTGCGAGTCCAAGTTAAATTCAAACGACTTTAACTTTATAAGGTGCGTATAAAAGTCCCATTATAATCATTTATTATACATTGTATATTTTATTATCTTATAATGTTAGTTATCATGTTGTTATTTGGAATCCAAGAAGAAATTCAGATTGTGTTAAATAGAAATTGATTTACATATTTTAGTTATGGGTCAGATGTTCGTAGGTCCACACTTGGTAATGTACTAAGGTTTTCCAAGACTCAATATCACATATAATTATATGTGATATAGATTGCTTAAAATTTTCAAATTGTCATCAATCATTTTTTATCGTCTCAAAGTGGTGGTGTACAGTTGAACCTTTATTCAATCATGTGTGATATTTGAAACTATATGGGATTTTAGTAATAAGTCAAAAACAAATTTATAGTGTCGGCATTTTTATTGGCATATAATTTTGCTCACATGTTTTGCCATATGATGTCAACTCATCTTCTGGTATATGCACAACTCTCATTATAAGTATCTTCAACATATTCACGGCAAATATGATACTTACGTTTCTTCACCTATAGTTTTTGATAAATTAATAGGCGATTATTCTTCGGATGAATAATCGAACAAAACAACTAACCGCACAAGCTAGCTATCTTTGACGATGGGAGATATTCCCGGACTATACAAATGGGAAATGGACCAGTAGTGACCAGTAGTGAAGGATACGTAACTGTTGTTAGACACAAATATTAAAATATTAAATCAAGAAATCTGGAAGGTTTTAGTAGACTAAACAGCAAATACTACTGTACCTATCATAAGTTATACTCCACTATACTATGTAGTTATGTACAATGTTATGTACTATGTGAATTGGGACTCTGTGCGACTGTGCCTATCATAAATTATGTACAAATTGTTGGAGAGCCAGGTGCAATTGAAAAATGCGAGCTCAGTTTTGTACACCGAAGTAATACAGTATTTTTGTATCGATCCGGACCGCGAGTGGGTTAGGAATTTAATTTTGATCCTTTTGGCCGACACAATTACTCACAAGAAGCTCTTAGAGTGATATGGTAGCCTCACTATACCAATACAAATCCTTTTCAACGCACTTTGTCTTCACTCGTGCGCGACATGGAGACCTCCTAGTTAGTCACCCATCATAGGGCGCAAACATGCTTAACTCTAAAGTTCTTATGGATGGAATCCGGAAAAGATATGTGCAGTAACGTTCTCAACTCCTTTAAACTCTATAGATCTGACTTGAAATTATAGAGTGTTATAATTTTAGAGGAGTAGATTGAAAGAAGAGGTTCTAAAGCAAGATCATATATAAAAATAATGAAAATTATTCGACATTTTTATTAAGTGGCCTAGGTTTATTGAGCAATTAGTAGTTAATTACTCAAAACTAAGTTGGCTGAACTTATAAAAGTGTTTAGTAAATTAATATTAAATATTAAACCACTGAATTCACAAAATATTCCAGTTACCTTAAATTATTTTCTTCATAAACACTTTCATAAATTTTGATTAAAGGTTAACGTAACATTCACGTATGTATGTGTATAAGTGACATATACCCTAGATGATGAACCTGTGGCTTGACGCACTTCCCAAACGTGTATTGTATCTACTCCCATGTATTTGGCATTGGTGGCACTTATTAGCTGGCAAAAATAAAAATAAAAACAAAATTTGCATTTTGCTAAATTAATACTATTTCCCTAGAGTTAATTGCATTTTGCTAATTGCACTCGGTGTAACATGTACACATGTAATGTCACATGACACAAATTATTTGGAAGCTATAAATTGAAAAATGTATTAAAAACGGAATTATGGTTTATCAATTTATTTTCATCCCAGACAAGCTAATAATATTCTACTGTGCTTATATTCGCAGAGTAGGTGAGACAATGACTCCTTTTGAGCTTTAGGACATGTTTTATGTCCAGACGCATGTATACTTTGATCTTGTTTCACTCAATTTATTACCAATGTTCGTGAATTCCGCGTCTCACCACAATTTCGAACTTTTACAAAAATGAAAATATAATTAAAGTATTAAAGCTATTGAATAACATCAAGGGTTGGTTCGAATTAAATTTTAATGTCACATAGAATGCACAATCCAATCAACTCTTACTGTACTAAAACTTCATTTGCGTACCTCCTAAAAGAGTTTGAAATTAACTATGAGTTTGGTTACTTTGGCTGATTTTTACTTTTGGTGAATTCGAGTTTGTCAGGGACTATTATTCTTTTATGAATAATTAGGAGATTGATTGATATAGAACTAAAAATTCGAGTTTTATACAAATTAAATATTTTTTAAGATGGTAATTTGAACTTTAATCTAAGACCAAATCCTCCTGAATTATATACATTACCATAAAACTTAGCTTTGTGGTAGAACCTTACAGGCTTATAGAGTTATATAGCCATCCAATTACATTAGGTAATGTTGACTGTATTTTTCAGTGACTTGTCAGGACAATTAATCAGAGATTAGAACGGATTAATTTCTCGAAGTGACATTAGGAGGTCATTTCCATTTGACTTAAGTTTGTTTAGTACTATAACTTTTTCAACATTTTAAATCAAGTGCAATTAATTCAGAGGATTAGAACACGTTAAAAAAAGTGTCATAAACGAACAAATTAATCAAGGATTAGATCGTGTCGGAATTATCGAAGTGACAATATATGGTCTTTTCCATTTGACTTTTATAAGTTTTTGATTAGTATTTACCCCATTGTAACTTTGTAATATGTGATCAAAATTCAAGACAGCTAAGCATGGAAAAGAAATATTAATCCAATCATTTTGTAAATAATTTCCCAACATTTTTTTTTGGAGCTACGTTAAAAATTTCCTATGAAAAGTTTTACTAAAATTATTCTTTATTATTTATTTTTCTTACTTTGTTCAATCTCTTTTTTACTTTATTACCCACTTACAACTTTATCAATATAATAGCCACTACAAACTATTTATTTATAATAATTTATTAAATGAACAGAAAGTAAGATAGTAGGAAGTTTTAATTGGACAGGAGGTAGTATACAAATCAATACGACAATAATAATCGTATAAGTCATCAAATAACAACTCTAACACTATCACGATTCATGATCTAACATGATGATTCCAGTTCATATAACACAATCAAATCGCAACTTCAAACATAAAGCATATTGAAAATCTGAAAATCTCCATAAAGTTAATTAATTATAATTATTGGAGAAAACGTATTAAGAACGAGAAAAGTTGCAAAAGAACACAAGAAGCATTGGTGTTGGCCTCGTGTTGGCCGCTACACTACAATATGTTTATTACCTTGTGATGTTTTAGAGGTTGTACTGTACTTTAAAAAATTTATTTATATTTAAAAGTCATGATAAATTAACCATCTAAAAATAATATTCGAAAAAATATGCATCATGAGAACGCATTTCCTACACCTCAAACCTCGCCGAGCTAAATGAACTAGGTGCCACATTACTCATTTCAGTACATGCATTGCAAGTAGGTCAGGTCAATTCTGGTTTGCCAATCAACCAACCTTTATTTTTCCTTTTTTTCTTTTAGATATTAGTTGGAGACTTATTTAAACCAACAATTTTTAGTGATGGATGAAAACCAATGAACTGCTATAGGGAATTTTCCTCTCGTGACTTCTTTAATTTCGGATTTTGTTCTCTATGTTTCATGTTTATTAACTTCAAACAAAAATTTCAAACTTACATTTTTTTTTCACTCTTTATTATGTGATAATATCAATATTTCGATAAACTAAACCATTCACATTTCACACACTTTATAAACAAAAACATTTACTCTATATTACATTAAACAAGGTGAGACTACATCTAACACTTGTTAAAAAAACGAGCTGAAACTCCAACTCAAGCTTGAAAAATACATGTAAATTCGGGTGGAACACATTCAAATATGTTATATTTATAAATGTTTGATTTTAACCTAACTCCGAAGGTTGGGAGACATTATTGTATGTTATCACCAAAGATTAATTTATACAATTATTAGTTCTCCTTTTGACTAGTTAAAAAAATAATACCAGTAATAACAATAAAAATACCCGAACTAAACACAACCATGCAAAATAATTCAACGCCACTCTAAAATTAACATTTCCACATTCTTCCTCCCGCAAAAAGCCAATCCCATAATGGGATCTACCGCCCAACAACCACCAGGCTCCACCCATCAAAACGTTGTTGTAATGCGGCACGGCGATCGCCTCGATGAAGTCGTGCCACTCTGGACGTCAACGACAACCCGACCCTGGGACCCGCCCTTAGAGGAAGACGGCCGGGTCCGGGCATTTTGCACGGGTCGGAGGCTCCGGAGCCAGCTCGGGTTCCCAATCCATCGTGTCTTCGTCTCGCCCTTTCTCAGGTGCCTCCAGACTGCTGCCGAGGTTGTTGCAGCCCTTTGTGCCGTTGCGGATAAGTCGGATGATCCGAATGATTTGACTTCTAATAACGTTGTTATTGATCCTTCTAAGATTAAGGTCTGTTTTGCTTTCCTTATGTTGATCTGAGTTTTATGTCCTTTTATTAGATTGTATTTTTTCTTTTCCATTTCGTGTGCTGGACTAGGGAACCGAGATCCTGACGTTAAAAATATTGGCATATATTGAGTTATAATTGGAAACATCGACCCTAGAGGTGCACCCCCACTATTGCCGGTTGTGGCCAACGGTAGAACTAGCTACGGTGAGGGGTACACCCCGGAGGCAGGGTCGAACAACTCAGTGATAAGATGGAGTCTGTAAATGAGAATGAACAGTACTAATTACCTGACAATTTTGTTGAATGAACGTCAGGTTTCAGTTGAGTATGGGCTGTGTGAGATGTTAAATTTGATGACTGTGAGACCGGATGTGGCCCCAAAAGACGGAAACTTTAGGTTTGACATGTCACACTGCGAAGCCGTCTTACCATCTGGAACTGTTGACCGATCCATCCAGAAGGTTTACAAGGAGGTAGCAGTTTCGTTCCATGTCTTCTTAAAGAAAAGATAGTGCTTGTGTTTTGTATTGGTCTTGAAGTGTTTTATCCTGGCTGTAGATGCCAAAATGGCCAGAGACAGTGGAAGGAGCAAGGGCCAGATATACCGCGGTGATTAAAGCGTTGGCTAATAAATATCCAAAAGAGAACTTGTTGCTTGTGACACACGGTAAGTTCTCAAAGCCGGCACTTCTTTACCAGTGCCAAAATTTCAGCTAAACCTGGTAAAAATGACTCAGCAGCATATATGTCGAATAATTACAGAAAATGCTAAGCAACATTCTGCAAAACAGAGACCTTGTAATGTCAAAGATGAGAAACCAGGCAAAGACAGCATCTTAATAGTTAATGCCAACTATTTCTAAAGACAATCCAGAATGTTTTTGATTCGCTTTTTGTTGCAGGGGATGGAGTTGGAACAGCTGTTTCCAGTTCAGTGAAGGATGTTGATGCTGTGTATTTAGTTGATTATTGTGGGTATTCTCTGCTGCAAAGGCCCGTCGTTTTCTATGATAATAAATCTTTCAAAGCCGGAGAATTTGTTGGGCAACCGGAGAAGCAAGCTGGCATAAAATACACTATGGCAAACTGATCATTTTATCAGCTCACTGATCATCATCCGATTTCCTGAAACAACGATTAACATAATAATGCACAAAGAATTTGATCTTCTTTCAACATCAAACTGGTAGCTTCCAGCTCCTGTATTGAATCTCAAAGTGTACTTGCTGATATCAGAAAGCATATGTACATAAATATCCATTTATGGTTAATGGCAGACATTTTACTGAACAAGTTCAATCTATGGATTTATTTGCTGATTCAGAGTGCAGTAAAGCTGGAAAATGAAACTAGCCATGCATATACACTTTAAAATGGAACAAATAATAGTGTCTCAATCTACAGTTAATAAACTATAGATTATGGACCGGTAATTTAGATTAGTATAGATGAATTTAGCAATTAATAGCCATAGATGCATAGCATACTTGAAAGTTGATATATACAAAGCTAACTACATAACTTGTCTGACAGATGACAATAAGACTGATGACCATTCTGTTGTCTTGGATGTGGTTTAATATGCTCAAGTATGTCAATGCATTTAAGTTAACAAAAAGTGGTGCAGATGAATGACAGCTACAAACTTTTAGTAAAACTTGGTTTGAGATCTTTTGTTGGCTTATGTTCTGGTGTTATATTCGATGGAGATTCATTCTGGTTTCCACCAAGTATTACAACTATATTTTCAGAACAAAACTCGAGTGAACGGTGTGGGAGACAAGAACTATGAAGATCAATCAAACCCTGACCACCATGAAGGAAACAGGAACTTAATTAGGAAAAAAAGGACAGAATTATTCACCCTAGCAAATGGTGTGGAACGTCTTTTCTTCCCTTTTACTCTGGGCCATATAAACACCCAATTCCTGGTGTTCAACCAACCCTTCACATGCACAAATTCTCTGCAGTTATAGGACTTTGTGGTATTTTTAGTTGGGCCAGCAATATCACACTAATAATTAGCCGGGCACCCGACAATAGTACACGTATTATGCGTTAGAATCATCAAATCAAAACTACAGACAAGTTAATTCCTTAAGAGTTTGGGTCCTCATAGGCTATCATGCATTCAGGACTCAGAATCAGATGTCAACAGTGATGTTTACATATTACTGTAAAAGGAGGATAGATAAGGTCACTATCGAGCTCGGAAAAGGTTTTGTTTGCTAAGTACATTAATTTGTTATTTATCCCAGTTCAGTCTCTCTAATCACTCTTACATCATAAATGTATAAATGAGATCTTCACCATTTAGAAGCAAAGGCAACAGGTTCCAAAATGACCTACTTGTCGTGCGTGTTTTTACTTGGACGCAATCCTAATCCACTCCTTATATTCGCACCAACAGCCACCATATCCTCCACCTACAAAATGCATAGCATTTATAGTAAGATAACTGGAGATCCAAGTCTATCTTCCAAACAGGTGTCAATTTTGATAAACCTCGAATGAAAAGAGTAAAGAAGAACTGAAAACATAGGCAATCAAAGATTCTTCAAGAGCAGTATGGTTGGACAGGCAGAATGTAGGAAGATTACTACAACATTTTGTATGTTGCACTAGTTCTATTTCACTAAAGAACACACTGCTTAGATAATTCAAAAGTAGCAAACTTGATGAGAAAAATGAAAAAGACTAATGACAATTTTGCTTCTGATCTTTTCATAAAATCTAGCTAATATAGGAGACCTTGATGTTCAAGAATTATAACTGGAGCTTGTTTTTTGTTTCCTGGTCTGCAAATACTTGAACATATGAAATAGGTAAATGGGCTTCCATGAATAGATTTGTTGGCCCAATTTGCAAGGCTATGTTTGATGGGTTTTACTTGAACTCTATTCTATTGGAGCAACTACCTTGTACTGAACCAACTACAAAAAAAAGGAGGTGCCTGCTTGCCTGCCTGCCCTATGTGTTTCCCCCTTTTTCTGGTAAGATGAAGGTGCTAATATGCACGGATAACATGCATTAAATAATTATCCTAGGCATCAAGAGTTCTATAAACCACACAGTTGACTGTAAATGTCCATTCTTCTTTTCTTACCACCACGTCAGTTAGCTACTATGCATCAAAACTTCACAGGAAACAAGCAGATGGTGCCCCCAGACATCAAGAGCTAAACTAACACTTTTATAGACCATAGTATGTTTCCTTACCAATCTCTCAGCAAGTAAGTGATAACTTCAAGGAGCTATCTTACATGCCCACCGCCCAAAAAATGACCCTGCACCCCCCCCCCCAAGAATGGACATACTCAGGGGATGGTAAGGGGATTTTTAACAGAACCTCTCATGAGACTGCTAAATGTATCCAACACAAACAGCACTCGAGTTTTGTTCTATTCCATCAAAGAGCAGGAGACATTCAATTACAAGTAGATCAAACTTCAAGACCTATCACTTAAATAATATGTGAATCATAGACCAAATGAAATTTCACATTAGTCTCATTAAAAGATCATGAGGAAGGGAACATGACACAACGACTACTGATTGGCAGCTGTTTCTACCACCGTTGAAACAAGGGAGCTAGCTAAGGACTACTAATATGGACGAGGGACTGCGACTTGACTACCTTTCGGTATAATAAGAAGAGGTGGTCTAGACTAAAAAGAAAAAGGAAACAAGCATATGGTGACCCTAGACATTCAAAAGTTAATCAACCAAATAGACCAAAAGAGTTTCTTCACCAACCCCCTCAGCAAGTACTGTATATGATAACTTCATGGCACAGATTGGCTATATAATTCAGCAATAGCAACCAAGGATCAATACCTAAAACTTATGCTTCTGAAATTGGCGTAACATAGTGTCTGCCTGGAAACTGCTAATTTTACCGGAGGAAAAATATCAGGAAACAAAACTCTATACACATAAATTAAGTTAATGATCATACAAGATGGAACATTAAACAGTTGCCTACAGAATATATGCATTTTATACCATCATTGAAAATCACGTACCTAGCTAAAACACTAATAATAAGCACAAAACAACATGCACACAATGCTCCTGCACATCAAGGTTTCCAATAATTAACCAATTCCATAGGCCATTTTATTGACAGAATCAATGAGTAATAAATAACACAAAATGGTAAAACAAATTAGCAAGAGAAAGTGAGGAACCATCGGTTGAAAGCTGAAAGCAAAACAAAGTTTGCTAGTTGTTACCACATAAACACTGCAAATTTGAATGACAGCTGAGCACTTGATACACAATGGAACATTAAACACATGCCTACATTATCAAAATCAGGTACCAAGCTAAACCACTACTAATACTTACAAACAAGGAAGGTTCCTTTTTAACCAATTCAATAGATCATAGCCATACAGTTCATAATGTATACCGTTAAACTCAGGTACCTAGCTAAAACACTACTGATACGCACGAAAGAACACGCACACAATGCTCCTACACATCTAAGTTTCTAATTACCAACCAACTCCATTGACCGAATCAATATCACAAAATGTTAATACAATCTAGCAACAAAAAACCACCGGTTCACAAGCTAAACCACCACTAACTGTCTAAACAATCTAGCAATATCAACAACCAATTAACACAATGAATACCGAATCACCAATAATTACGCAACGGAAACAAAAATTGATAGCACCAGTGCTTACAGAGTGAACACCGTAGCCTCTCAAGGAAGCTACTCCGGCAGTTGCGAGAGCTCCGACGAAGAGAGAGGCGACGGAGAACGCCTTTAGAGGCATGAAATCGCAGTGTCCGGCATAGCCTCTCCGGTAAATCCAGACACCCCAACCTAACTGTGCCGCACTCGCAGCCGCCCAGCACCAGCTCGGGTTCACTGCGATTCCGATTGATGAGTTTTCTTTCTCCTCCATTGCATCTTCAGCTTCGACCTTCGAGCTTTCGAAACAGAGAACAAGACTGTCAGTCTGTTATTGGGCTCCTTTGTTTGGGCTAGTCAGTTTTGTTTGTTGGGCCAAGATGTTTATGGTGGCTTGTTAGTACTCTAAATGTTTGGGCTAAGAAAATGGGCCTTATCTTTTTCCTTTTAACTACTCGGGTTTAGATCATTTGTTTTCAACTCGTTCAAATATAAATTTTGAACTAGTACAACTTCCGATTGATAGGACTGGAGTTATAACTTATAAGTGGATATTGTAGTTAGTTACTTAGTTATGATTGTGGTAGCTATGTTTGAAGACTGTTGGGTCAATCCAGCTGAAAAATGACGCATTATAACCTCATCAAGTTGGAAGATATTTTATATGTTATTGACATAAGAGTTTTATCTTAAATATATTATGTTTTATATAAAAGAAATGTGATGATGTAGTTTGAGAAATTGAAACTTTTTAATAGTATAACGAACCATTCTAGCAAGTTAAAGATTTGAGATTGTTACGGATCTCAAATTTACATTATTGTTATTGTAAACATGGAGCAAGAAAAGGAAACCAAGTACACTATAACTATGAGGTTTTGGACACGTGAAGATTGAACTTAACCACATTAAGACATGATTAATTCAATTTTGGGATCCTACAAATTATGAGCAAGATTTGCTTCAAACTATCAATTATGTCCTAACACATCCATCCAAGAACTGGAAATGCACAACCAACTCTGAATGAAAGGAATCTAACCAATCAAGTATGAACTATATCGGAATTAAATTTCATCTCGAGTCGAGCATGGTTCGTATTGTTTAGTGCTTGTTAAGAATCGCTCGATTTCATAATTCTTGGCGCTTTCATTCCCAGAATAGAAGTCTCTGTTTCTTCCAAGTAACCATCTTTGTTGCATTTTAGGCATGTTGCTTGGTTACCTTAAGCAAGCAAAGTACCGTATGGAAGTTTCAACTCATGTCCAAATCATACTCCTATATTTCTCATTCCTTAATGGCCTAATCACCGCATTTACCATTCCATTTTCAATATGGCAAACTTTATTAAGAAGCACATATTCATTGACTTTGTTAATTAAATTGATTAGCGTTTAGAGGCTGACTTTTCGTTGGTTATTGTTTAGTACACGTCAACCCCCATTTGATCAATGAACTCCATAGGCAAAGGCTCCCCTATTTGATTGCACTACAATCCGTTGTAGATGTCTGTGATTGTCGTCCATTTAGGAATAGACGAATAGTGAAATGAGTATAAAATCGCTAACAAGGCTCTTTTAAGAGCGTCCCGGAGACAGAGTTCATTATACAAGAAGTACCAACACAATCCTTCACAGATCACAAGTATATAAATACATCTTCAGATATTTCATACCTGTCCATACCTAATCGGAGCACATACCAAGACATTGACACCAAAATGAAGAAAGCGTGATGAACAAAGATGCAAGCATCATAAAGTTATAAAAAATATTAAGCTTCAAAATCAACCTAACCTAATTCATGGGGCCACAATCAAACTACCATTCAACCAGCATTTCAACTGACATAAGAGTAGCCATCTTTCAGTTTCAACAGCACATGAAGCATGGCAAGTGCTGATGAATCCTCAGCAGTCAGCCCATCTACTACCTCGAAGATTCGCCTAGAGTGTAGTGAGATTTGGGCATAGGCAAATAGTGCAGTAAAGATGTCCAATATGCAATCTTTACAGAAGCAGCAATCAATAACAAGTTCATTCAATCTTCCTAAGAAGTTTACAGCAGAAGCCTTGAAATCACACCTATCTTCATCTAAATAAGTTTCATCCATTCCTTCGTTCAAGAACATGACATCCATATTGAATTGAAGAGTATACTATATCGTATCAAGGAGCTTAGTTGCATCATATATCTTACAAAGGAACTGGTTGGATGGTATGATAGTACAGCTGCAGTGAACCTGAAAGCCAGGCAGCTAGGCAGTCTCACTAGGATAACACCAACGCTAGGAAGGGGTAAGAACATATCCCGTACGTACAGGTAAGAAAGAGAACTGGAGAGGGCACATTTCTTGAATCACAATCAATTAAGCTAAAGCTGAAAGTGTTGGCTAAACCAAAGAACGCCTCAGCTTCAATACTGAATAACGTCTGAATAACAATCAATCAGACAATGAGTTGGCTATAAAGTTCTAAATCACAGATATTTTTCACCAGATACAAGAGTGTTCTGTGCTGAATAATATCGTCTGATAACCTCACATACAGCAAAGTTCTGAAGCTAAACATGCACAGAAACAGAACACACATAGATCCAGCCACTTTTATAACATAAAAATCAACAAATTGAGAGCTGAGCAGATTCCAGCTATCAACTTTTCGGCAAAAACAAAGAAGTAACAATGGCAGACAGGAGACAAATTAACAAACAAATCTAAATAGATATGAATACCACCATAAGAGGATTGAAAGAAAACCTAAACCCATTTGTAATCCATATATACACATCTGCAACTACAGATTAAATAAAAAAAGTAATGTTTTCTCAACTTTCTGAGATCATCAGCATATCATCAAAAGAAACCGATAAATAAGCCCTAACAAAAAGATTATTCTTCCTTTCAACTTTACAAACTACTTCAGATTTATACCTAAAAATGCCATCAAAATCCGGTCTTCAAACTTCCACAATGCGCGCATTCCCAATCACAACCATCTAGCAATTGACAGCATTACACCTGCATTTCACACAGCAAAATCATCGAATATCAGTAACCTCAGATAAACAGCACAAAAACTCAAAGATCATCATCATTATCATTCATCAAGACTATACCTTCATAGAACTTTCAGAAACCTTGTATGATTCAGGAGTGATCCCCACCAGCCACAATCCAGGAAATACATACTGCAAGAACACATACATAAATCACAATCACAAAGGTAAAAAAAAAACGTAATTTTCGACTCATAAAACACAAATCAACCAATTTTCCTTACATCCACATGTTTCTGAGCAGCCTTACTCCTCTTCCTCGGCCTCCTAGCCGGCTTCGACCCGGTAAACGCAAAGATATCCTCTTCGATCTCCTCTTTCGTCAACGAGATGTTAATACTCAGCTTCCTCTTCTCCTTCTCCACACCGCCACCATACCCGGCAACATTACAGCTCAGCTTCCGCCTCTCCTTCTCAAACCCCTCGCCTTCTCCCCCTCGACTACTCGGATTCGGATTCTTCGGCGAATGAGCTCTACCCTTCTCCGAACAACTCCCCTTCACGACTCCATTCACATTCAACGACCTCCTCAGCGGCTTCCTCGGCCTCAAATTCCACGTCTTCGCCTCCTCATCAGCCTTCTCCTGCTCATCATTCTGCTGCTGCTCGAAAACCTCACGATTCGCACTCCCCTCGTCCACTTCCTGCTCCATATTCACCACATTCGAACCCGGATGGTCCTTATCCTCGTCTTCCCCTTCCGATTTGCTGCTCTTGTGAATCTTAATCAGGATCTTCGAAGATCTCCTCTTCTCCAACTGAGAAGCCTGATTTTGATGGTGAGACCTCCGGTACTCGATCACGCCGCTACCACCACCTCGGCTGCTCTCCGGCGCCGGGGAGGAATCCCGTAGCGGCGATTCGTGGCGAATTGGGGAAGGTGACGGATTCGGCCGGCGGGAGGGCGATTTGACGGAGCGGCGGCGCTGAGGGTGGTTGGTGGACTTGCCGTCCTTGCTCCATCCGAGAGTGCGAGGGAGGTCGAAGTTGTGGAGCGGCTGGGACTTGGCAGGGACTGGTGAAGCCATGTCAAAACGGCGCCGTTTGATCTTCTTGTTCTTGTTTTTTTTTTGTTGTTGTGGTTTTTGTTTATAGAGGTATGTGCATCAGTGTTGTGAGAAATGTGTGTCTAGGTTTGTTGGTGGAGAATAGAGAAGGATTGACGAAGAAGAAGAAGAAGAAGAAGAAGAAGAAGAGGAGGAGAGGTTACTGGAAGAGGAAGAGGAAGGAGGATGATGAAAGGTATAGTAGAGCTTGCAATTGCATCAAATGCATTAGGTATGTATGAAATATGTATGGGGATGGGATGGATTTATACCCTCTAGGGGTATAATCGTCAAACTTCAACCCAACCCGAAATCCGATCCAACCTGAGTCGGAAATACGAAAGTTAATGGTTTGGGACGATTTTAAAAAATACAAACGAATCAGTTTGACGGAATCATTTGGAATGACTCGGATTGACTCTAAATATAACTAATTAGTATAAATTTATACAAGTCATTATAATTCTTATCATACAAAGAAGAGTTTAAAGATGGTCGAAACAATGTTGTCAATTTAAGATACATATGTATATATAATACTTTGTACCTTAATTTTAAAATTGACATTTCAAGATTCGAATTCGAATAACAATTGATTGTGGATTGACTCGAAATGTTGTGAAGTTTCATGATACATAAACTTTTACAAAGAATTTTACTTTGTATTTTTGTAACGTCCCAAAATTTCAAGTCTAAGTCCTAAGAATTTAAAAAGTTGAAAATGCTACTCATACAAAAACATTGCACCTCTCTCAGGAACAATTATAGTATGAACAACTAATTGAAAAGTTTTCTGGTTCGTGCACGAGTGAGTACAAAGTACATAAAAAAGGGCCAGTATATCATCCGAATAGTTGTTCTTAAATAAATGTACATGTCAAAAGAATTGGAGAGACCAATAAGCGGTCGGGTCGTCATTTGATTTTTAACATGTTACATATTTTTCTTGTCAAGTTTATTTACATTTTCCCTTTCTTCAAACTCTTACTTCGATTTTTCTTTTTTGCGTATGCAACCACTATTTGTAATAAAATTTTCAAATACCAAAATTGTACCGTCACTGAACCACTTGAATACTTTTCTCTTATTCAGCTCAGCTATGTCTCAACCCGAAAACCAGACACCGGACCCCGTACCCGATCCACCTCCCAGCTCCTCACCCAAACCGGAACCTGCTACCACCGAGCCGGATGCTACTTCCGACGGTTCGCTCAAACGGCGCCGCGACGAAGCCAATGGCGCTGATGCGGAGGAAGAGACGCCGGAAACTGCTCCGCCAGCTTCCAAGAGGCGCGTGAAGGCCACGCAAGACGTGATATACCGGATAGTTGTGCCGTCGAAGCAGATAGGGAAGGTCATCGGAAGGGCCGGCCATCGGATTCAGAAAATTCGCGACGAGACTAAAGCTACTATTAAGATTGCCGATGCAATCTCCGTGAGTTGATTCGTTTGCTTCATTCATGTTGAATTGATTTTTTTTTTTTTGTTTGCTGTAGTGATGATTTTTTCTGATTATGAGTTTGATTTGCTAGAAGTTGAAGCTGTTTTACATTGATTAAGTTTAGTGATGTAATTGAATGTGTTCGTGTTATCATGTATAGTTGGTTGAGTTGTCTAGTTAATTGAACTCTAGCTGGTTGATTAGGTTTGGTATACTTCCTGCTGCGATACTTGGTGAAGAATTAGATACAACGGAAGGGAAATCGCTGCAGTTGAAATTTGTGAGGCATCTAGTTTAGTGATGTAATCGAATGTGTTTGTGTATAGTAGGTTGAGCTCTCTGTTAATAAACTCTAGCTGGTTGATTAGGTTTGGTATACTTCCTGCTGCAGACACTGGGTGAAGAATTAGATAGAACAGAAGGGAAATTGATGCAGTTGAAATTCGTGAGGCCTCTAGTTTAGTGATGTAATCAAATGTATTCATGTATAGTAGGTTGAGCTGTCTGGTTAATTAAACTCTAGCTGGTTGATTAGGTTTGGTATGCTTTTTGCAGACACTTGCTGAACGATTAGATATAATGAAAGGGAAATAATGCAGTTGAAATTTGTGAGGCTTCTATTTTAGTGATGTAAATTAGTGAGCCTTGTTCTATTATACATAAAAATGGAGGTGTCTAGTTTGTTTGAATACTTGGAAAAGTCTAGTTGGTTGGTTATTTCCTTGAAGAACAAAATGGAACAAGAGCAATGCACTTGAAAGTCATGAGCGTTGTTAAGAGAATTGGATATAAGTGTCGTTAAGTAATAGTATAAATTGGTGAAATTATGCCTGTTAATGTGGCAAATGAGCTGCCTGGTTAATTAGAGTACTCTGAAAACTCTGGTTGGTTACTATGGTATACATTTAAATAGACACATTTGCTGCAATTCGTTGCAGAGTAAGATGAATGAAAGAAAAGCAGTTAAAATTCATGTGTGTGTTGTTAAGAGAACTGGATATAAGTGTCCTTAAGTGATATAGTTTAGTGATCTAAGTTAGTAAAACTATGTATATTAATGTTTTGTATTTAAGAGTACCTGGAGATATCTAGTTGCTAGTTGTTGGGTACATTACTTAATTTGGTATACTTCTCTGTAGACGCTTGTTGAAGAATAAGATGCAGGCAAAGCTATGTAGTTAGAATTCAGTGCTGCTGACTGCTGAGTGAATTGGATGTTAGGATCGTTAAGTAAAGTGAGGTATAGTTTAGTGATATAGATTGGCAAAAACAAATTTCTCTTGTACATGAAAATCGAGCTGCATCATTGGTTGGAATACTTGGAAAACTCTTGTTGTTTGGGTACTCTGGTATACTTCTCTATAGGCACAGTTTTCATGAGGAATAAGGTGCGAGGAAATCAATGCAATTGGAATTTATTACGTTAATTGTTTCTAAGGGTGGAAACCAGTAGTTGATTTTGGATATTTAATTTTACTGTTAACAGATATTAGCATGTTTTCATATTCATCTTATTTATTATATATGAGTCTATATTATAGAAAGATAGGAATATATTAACCACTTACATCCCTGTTTTGTGCCCTGCAGTTTTCGTTCTACAGATAGAGGAACTAGGCCTTTGTTCCTAACTGCATTTGGACCAATGTGGCGGGTCTATAAATCGGATCCTGATTATACTCTTCTGCTGGAAATATTCAATTTGGTTCTGGACATGCGCTATATTTAGTTCCATCTCAATACCCAACTCTTACGTGTAGGTCAGATGCTATAACAACTCACACCCTCCCCTCGGCTTCCCACCCCGCCCCTAATCCCTGCATGAGTCCCCTTCACAGGAAGTCTCTAGCTCCCAACTCCCCCTGCTGCTCCCACCCCAACCCTTTTCCACAATCCCTCCCCATTCTGTCCATATCCCGTCTTATTTTCATGTGTCTTGTGTGTTGGTTATTCCCTTCCCTGTAAGATATTACCAACATGGTTAGAATGGACCATTTGGTTTTGAATCGAGTACAGTTTAGAGTGGTGTGCCCTATGGATTCATACTAATTTTGTCGAATCGAAAATGTAATAAAGTATTTTGGCTTAAATTCACTTATATTGATGTCTGATGATATTTTTGGCTTATACAAACAACTTCAATTTCTTTTCAGTTAGTTTGTCTGTCTCATCTTCTCATGATTTCTGAATATCCGGAGCTTGCGTTAAGGAGTATATTTATGTGAATATTCTTTTCTTGCAGCGACATGAGGAGCGGGTGATCATTATAAGTTCAAAACTTGATGACAAAGTGTTCTCTGATGCCGAAAATGCACTTCATCAAATTGTTAGCCTGATTCTCAAGGTATCATGGCTGAGAACTGCTTACATGTTTCTACACACAGTATGAAATTATTGCTTTTATCTACACCAAGAATGTCATGCTCCTCATTCCTCAATTCATAAGTTGTTCATAGCAATTTAAATCCTTCTGTTCAATTTTAGCCCATGATGACTTCTCAATTGTTATGAATGTCATTTTGTGGAGAATGATGTATGAACTTCCATATATATTGAAGCAGCATGAGCATATTGTTGATTAGAATTATAAAATGTATGGTGTTACAAGATTACAAATTTCATTGTATCCTTATCATCAGATAACACAGTCGAGCTGTGTTAGCATGTATGCATGAGTTTTTTTGTTTTTGAAACGGCAAAAAATATATTAATCATAGCATAACGTTGTTTTGCACGAGCATAAGGGATGCTCCCTTCAAAACCTTATAACTCATGTGTACGCATATGAGTTATAATCATCAACATCCATTTTGTTCACGTTTGAGTCGGACTTTGCAACTGAAATCTTTTCCATCTTCTGAATTTGAAATCTTGTAATTGCCAATTTGGGGCTTCAGTTTACGATAAAGATGACATTTTTGTATCTTCATGCTTCAAATTATTTGTCTCGAGTGTAATGAAATCTCAAATTATATAATCAGAGTTCTTGGCATTTGATTGCGCAGAGTTGTAGACTATTATTTATATAATGTGATATTGATTTGGTTATGTCTACTAACTGTCTGCAGGATGATGGTACCCCGGAGCCAGTGCAAGTTGGTCAAGGACATGTGGCAGCTAATACAATAAGGCTCTTAATAGCTGGATCTCAAGCTGGTTGTTTAATAGGTGTTTCTGGTCAAAATATCGAGAACATAAGGAATTCCTCCGGAGCAAGTATTAGCATTCTTTCGCCAAATCAAATACCTCCATGTGCTTCTGCTCACGAGTCTGACCGTGTTGTCCAGGTTCGCTCCATTGGAATTTCATTTGTATCAGAATTCTTGAGTTAAACTATCACAACTCAAGTGCAAAACAGAATCTGAATGAATTAATATGAAACGCCAGCCAAGAACACCGAGGATGAACATGAAGTAATCTCTGAGCTATAACTAGACTTATTAAACTGATGTATTTAACATGACAATTCACGTTAACTGCCTATTTGCATTAAGTGATTTTTGTATGTTGATTAGGGCTTATTTGTAGCAGGGGCATTGAATAGTGTGTTAATGAAAGGAAGCTTTGTATTCAGTGTGTGTGTGTGTACACATACATACATACATACATACATAGCCACATAGGTATGTATGTACATGTATATAAATGTACATATTAGAGTTATAAGTATAACAGACACACTACGCGTGTTATTATGGCACTGAATAACTTGAGATGTCTAAGGCAGTCGGAAACATGTGTAGTGTACTATTTAACTTAATAACTTGCGATTGTAGTGTATTAATTGGGCTTTTAGCTCATATAGCTGTGTATTGGGATGGAGAGATTGTAAAAGAACCAGAAAAGTTGAAGGTGTCCTTCGAGCATGGAGAAGAAAACCAAGGGATAAAGATAGCAGGTCCTGTAAAACATTATTCCTGGATATATCATTGGTGTTTGCGGAAGGAGGGAAATAATAGGTGCCCCGAAGACATTTCATGCACTGAGAAGCAACTTAGAGATATTGTTGGTTTAATACGGTAGCTATGAGCCTATGAGTCCTTTGTCTGGTGTTGACTTGTTTCTTTATTTACTTCCCTTAAGGTATATGTGTACTGAATGGATTGTGGAATAATGCCTTCATTCTCATTTCTTAATACATTCTGAAAATTCTGATAACCATTCCTGAAAAGAAAAAAAGAGACAACTGGAAGCTCTGCCATTTGTGTGACACAAAAGTGTTATTCTGATTTCAAATGCTGAAAGCTTCTTTTTGTTATTGAGCTTACCCTACATTCCACTGGCTTTTGCTCTATTTATGTTTTACTTGGGCCCTGACTCTCGACCGGCATGCATGTTGATACCATTCTGTGTTCCTGCAGATTTCCGGCGAAATTCCTATGGTTTTAAGGGCTGTGGTGGAACTTGGCTGCCAGTTGAGGTGAATAATTGTCCTTTTGCGTCCAGTATGCAGCCATTCTGATTTCCATTCTCTTTTACACTGCTAATTCCATCAATTTGCAGAGTTAATCCACCTAAACAAGTGATATCAATCAACCCTGCTCATAATGCTGGTTTTCACCCCCAACCCCAACAGCATCTAGATCCATCTTCAGGTAGCTATATCACCTCTACTGCCAGCAGCATATGATTTCCAGTACTCAGTTTCTGAGTCTTACTTTCGTAACAAAATTATCATGAGCATTTCATTTTGCAGCTGATTATGTAACCCTGGATCTGATGGTTCCTGAGAATCTGGTGGGCGGTTTAATTGGAAGGTTTGGTGCCAACATATCCAGGATTAGAAATGAGTCTGGAGCAAATATTAAGGTATGAACACATGAGACATGACCACTATTTTTCTTCATAAACCTGGCTGTTCTTAATGTAGTTGATTGGTCTTCTCTGCTTACATGAATTAATTCATCCATACAGACATCTGTTACAAGTGAGATTATTCTATGGGTTAGTGTATGTAAACTAACCAAACATTTAATATTCAAGTTTTGAGTGAACATATCGGAGAAGTCATTTAGGCTTTCTTGTAATGTGGAAGTTGTATAGTTTCTATCACATTTACCCAAGTATTCATGTTTGTACTTCATACCTTCTGTTAAACATGGAATAATTCATGCAGTTTGATTTCCTGGACGCCTCAAAATTGTTCGTTTATTTCAGGTACATGGTGCAAGAGGCGAACAAATGCAGAGACAAATACATGTTAGTGGTAATACTCAACAGGTGCGATTCATTAAACTTTTTCCGCTAATAATTAATTTTAAAAAGTCATTAGATCTGTCCATTAGTAGGCTGACTAATAGATATCCTCCAGTTCTCCCTGATGTTGAATTGAACTGTTTGAATTTAGTGGTAATAACACCTTGTTTCTTATTCCATGGTTTGTATCAGGTTAACCTTGCGAGACAGCGAGTTGATGAATACGTGTATGCTGAGTTGATGCGACAAGCAGGTAGTCAGCCTCCACAAGCTGCTGGAGTAGTGCAGCAAGTTGTTGCTCAACCGCCAATGTAAAAGATTATTCATTGTTCAGTAATTTGGTCTTGGACCTCCTTTTGTTTTCCTTCTGATTCCTATATTGAAGCTTATCTTTAACTAGTAAATGACTAATGCCACTTACATGTGCAGGCCGGCCATGCCAAATCATCTATACCAGGTCCATGGTTATGGACAACCACCCCTTGGACATTATGCAAACAGGTTATCTTCCTGCACCTACATCTGTAATGCCTTTTCTGTTCGTTTCAACTACATTTCCCGTGAACATATTACTCGGGGATCTAGGCAATAATAAGCATCTAACAAGTTTTGGTTCTTATCGGTGCCATTTTGCAGTGGTTATGATGCAGGAACCATGGCTCCTCTTCCTCCACCTTACACATCATCTTTTCCTCCAAGTTATACACCAGCTTTTCCTCCTGCGTATACGACAAATGCACCAGAGCAAGCTCCTCCCCCTCCTCCTTATTACAGTTATCAGTCATATCATGGGCCACCGTTGTAGTTTGTTTGCTTTAGTATCTTGGCTTCAGTAGTAGTAATATATTGTTCAAGTACTGGACTAGCAATAGATTGTTCAATTATTGGACTCGATGCATTCTAGTAATTGACTGTTTCAGCAGTGTAGTACTATATCGTTTTAAGAGCATGTTGAATAGTTTCAGCAGAGTAAACCAAACTTAAGTCTCAACCCAAACATTACAATGTGGAGGTTCCAAACCAGTAGACACTAACATGTCCGAGCCCAATAATAAACGGCCTCAATCTGTCATGAAGGTGGCTTGGTGCTATGTCACTAAAACGACATACGTAGAAGTTTCTAAGTTATTGCGAGATTCTATCTACTTCAATTCTATATAGTTTATGAGGGTGGGCCTAAGGGAGCAGGGGTTGGCGTCCCCCCAAAAAAAAAAATTTCAAACTTTTTTAATAGATATTATTTTTGAGAATTTAAAATTTTTCCCCCGGAACCTTCGAAAATCATATATTCACTACCCCTTCCTCCGTAGTTCAAATTAGGGATGATCATAAAATCTGACAATACCATTCGATCCGACCCAATCCAATGTGTTCGGATTTAATTACGGATTAGCATATTTGAGATCCGAAGATTTTTGAATTAATCCAATTCGATCCGTCGAATTTTTGGATAATTCAATTTTAATCTGAAATATTAAAAAAAGAAAATACCCATCTCCCAAAGTCAAAAACGTTGTTTGAAATAATCCAAACCTAGTAATAAAAATTCAAAACAAACCCTCATCCTTATTCATTTTTATTTATTTTATTTTTTTGAGGTTTTGGGGGTTTTGGGAACAAGGATAATTCATTTTTATTAATATATTTTTGAATTTTTTTCGGATTAATCAGAAAAATTCAATCCAAGCTGGATTAATTCGAATTCGAACCATTCGGATCGAATTAACCCCAAGGTGCTCGGAAACTTCGAATTAATCCAACCTTCGATTCGAATCAATCCGAACAATCACCCTAATTCAAATTATATCTCCGCCTATGTACGTTATAATCAAAATTTCTACATCTAGCTATTCAAATATAAACTTTCGTCAAGAACTATTATTAAATTGATTATATGTTGCAGTTCATCTATTGAGAGGCAAACAACGTTTTAAATATTTTTTTCCTAGGATTTGGATTTGGACACACACATCATATCCCAATGATCATTCTCAGTGGTGATTAGGCCTTTATTAGAGGAAACATACAAAAAGAGGCGGGCTCAAAACAAAAAAAGCTTGCTTGGTGGAACAGTTACATATAGGTTCATTTTGTTTTTACAAGCCCTAGTACCTTCCCCATTTTTCCAAAAAAAACCCTCTTTTTGTTTCTTATCCTCCAAGTCTCACGTACCATACGTATCACAACAATTTTGATTTTCCTCTGTTTCTCTTCGTTTTCTCCTCCATTTCTCCAATCGACATTCACTTTCTTCTCCATTTATGTTGCCTTTTAGACCACCTTTTGAGTTTTGATGTTTTTGAAATTAGTGAGAGTATTTTTGTTCAGTTACAACTGTTTTAAACTAGAATGAACCTTATGTGTAACATTTTTAGCAAGTGGGCCTTATATGCAAGAGTTGTTTATAAATTGATTTATATAGGTAATTTTCCCTTTGTATTGGAAAATTATGTCAGAATCGCTTGATGTATCATGTGACCTTTAAAAAACTACTTCATCAGTCCTATAACAAATGTCACTTTTTTTTTTTGTATTATCGCACTACAAATGTCACATTTCCACTTCTGACAACATTTATAACCCATTTGTATGTGTTCACTCAACATTAATCTGAGCAAATATGGCATATATTCTAAAATAGAGAGAGTAAGATATAGTCAAGCATGTTGTTTGGAAGTTACATCATAAGAAAATCTTTATTTCCATTACTACCACTTATCAATTGAAGTAGTAGTAGTAAAATGAGTAATCTCATCATACTTATAGAAATGATGAGCAACCAAATCGTAATTAGTAAGATAAAGGCGCGTGGGAGAGTATATATCATATGAGATCAACTTGCGTACGAGGTATGAGCATCAAACTTGAGCGAATTAGGATTAAAAGATATGAATAACATTTTGAGATGATGTTGTATGATCGTCTCATGAGAGTTGTAGTGTATATAATGTGTTTTGAAGTTATGAACACTACCTCTTACGTATATATGTTTACATTGTTGATCATCATCTAATTTAAATTGTTTATGCGATCAATTAGAAATTTATCAAGTTATAGACTAACTAAGTACATGATAATTTTACCGATGATTACAATATGAATAAAAAAATTAAAAAAAGACACCTTCCTTTTCCTTGGAAAAGAGGGGGAGAGGGGAGAAAACAAAAACGACTTTTACAGTACTCGACGTAATATTGGAGAATGTTGAAAGAAATACAACTTTGAGATATTTTATTGACTGCGAACTACTAAAATAAATTTTATTGATTTTAGAACAAACTCATAGTAATTGATTTTTTCTATTCATACCCTTAAGCCTAAATTTTACAAGTCAAACTTACCAAAACCATCTAAATTAAAATATTAATATAAATATTCAACATTTACTACAACATTGATCATCGTCCATAATGTTTTGTTGGTACAAACACTTCATGTTTAATATATTGATAACAAGTCTACAAGTGCAAAATTCCGAACATGTCCACATATATTAATATATACTACGAACACATGTTAGTACCGGTACTAATATATGTCTGAAAGGGTACTGATATGTATCTACAAGTGTCATATGTTCTGAATATATTAGTTAATTCTACGGACATATATGTGTATTATCACTGATATATGTCGGAAAAATATTGATATGTGTTTAGTTACATTTTACTTTTATTCTAGCTTAATTAAATTATTTTATAAGAAATTTCGGAACTCATATTGGGTAAGGGTTTAATTTGTCTCTTCACATTTGCCAACAATCATCTTAACCACACACTTAACAATGTTGCATCAAGATCAACAATATGTGTTGTATGCTAATCAATTATTTTCCTCAAAGTTGTAATAATGTCTAAATTGGCCTAAAATATTCATTCAATTGTAATCCATCCACCCTTCTAGAAAATGTCAATGGTCCTCGTAAATTATCTCATTATTTATGATTTATCTCTCATTCGTACTTTCTCAATTATTTATCATTCCTCTATCCCACAATGAGAAATGAACTATTTATTTTGTTAATAACAATATCGAAAATAATATGACCTAAAGCGAGTGTATGGAGTAATTTTTAGGATAAGTACACAATAACTCCAGGAGTTGAAATTTCACCAACCACATTAAAAAAGTTGTCGTGTTGATTTATATCTCTGTTATTTGAAGCGGTTCACGTTTGTCTCACATACATAGTTTCTTGCTTTTTACGTGTAAAAGTTTAAGCTTTTTTTGTTTCAACGTATCTAAACAAGGGCGGCGACAAATTATAATAAATGAATTTGGTAGTACGTTCAATCGGTATCGAAGGCTCACGTCTTAGTGCCTCATGATGTTTTATACTCCCTACCTTCCTTAGATAACTTTCTATTTACTTTATGCACAAATTGTAAAAATTTTGATTACAAAATAATTTATATAGATAAAATAATAAGTGTATAATAAAAAATATGAAAGTTTAAACTTTTTTTTTGTTTCAACATATCTAAACAGGGGCGACGACAAATTATAATAAATGAATTTGGTAGTACGTTCAATCGGTATCGAAGGCTCACGTCGTAGTGCCTCAAGATGTTTTATACTCCCTACCTTCCCTAGATAACTTTCTATTTAACTTATTAACTTATGCACAAATTTTAAAATTCTTGATTAAAAAATAGTTTATATAGATAAAATAATAAGTGTATAATAAAAAGTATGAAATAGAATTGATAAATTACGAAAAAAATTGATTGAAATATTAGCAATGGGGATACTAGGTTCTCGAAGGAAATGGAACGTCCAAAATGGAAAAATGACAAGTTAGCTAGGGAGCGGAGGGAGTAATGTTATGTTGTGTAACCTATAGATCAAATTGGTATATATTTGATACAATACATTAAAACCTCATGAACCCCTCCCAACAACATGACATAGTATAAACAAAACCTACGCAATACATGCATGAAATAAGGTAAGCAAGCGTGACTTGTGTTTTCCCACGTCCATGTGGATACAAAGAAATACATTGTTTAAACATCTGATGAAATTGTTTTCTTTTGATGATGATGCAAAACAATCTAGAATCACACCGAAAGGGCCTTTGCTATCTATTCTCATGTGAAATTTATTGCTAATTAATTTGAAGAAGTTTTCATACCATCTTCTCACTTAACTTAATTGAGTGTTTAAGCTCTAAGAGTGTGTAATGGCATTTCCATTTGCTTGACATATTAGGTAAAGACTGCAGATTGTCTTATGAATATGCCAATGAAAATTACAAAGTGTTATGGTACAACAATTCTATAGTCCAATATAATGTTTTAATTGTAAGTTGCAATACTTTTGTCATGTACAACATATCAAATTGAAGATTTATAAAATCACAAAGTGTCACTAGTGCATATGATTAAGTCGAGACCTTAAGTACGTGCTTACTCGTGACCCATACATATTGTAAAGGTTCTCATAAATGATGTCAATATGAAGATGTATAAAACAATTCAAGTGTTTCTAGTCAGTTTACCTTGATTTGGAAGCCTGAGAATAGAGTCCTTGAGTCCATGTGTGCTTGTGTGCCGAAACTAAATGTTCTAATATTCATAGAAGAAGGTTGAGGGGACAAGACATCGGTTCATTGGAAGCTTGCCAATGAATCCATTCCCACATGCGACAAGCTCCCTAATTACCATAATAGTATGGTATTCTTCCATCATTAACATACAAGGCCAATGTTTCGTAACATACTTTATCCCTACACCATTTATGACAACTCCCTTCTAATTAAGACCATTAAATAACACTAATATAAACTTGAGTTACCAATTAACCAACGTTGATTGTGAATCGCCAAACTACCCCTGGATGTTAGTAGGGATTTGGGCCATGTTTGGTTGAAATTCAAATGCATCTATGAAATATAAAAATAATAATTAAGTAGTGTTTATTTATTTATTTTGTTAAAAGTGTATGTTTCATACACAAACATCGAGTCTCATGGATTCTGATCATAAACTATGTTAATTATTCACTAGGCAATTTTGTCCTACGCTCACAAAGTTGATGTTTTATGTACCCCTCTAACTATTTTCAAAATATATTGTTGTCAAATAGTGAGTTAGGGAAATGATCGTTGTCAATTTCAATTAGTATTAAAGTTTTTTTTTTAGATCGTATAGCAATTTCAAATGAAAAGAAAAATAAAATCCCATTAACATATCCAATTAATGAAACACACTCAACTATTAATAAATAGTTCATCCATTAGTCTTTTTTGGAGAAATATTTCTGTGGGAATCTAAGTGATGGAGAAAGTATATGAGAGGAACAAATTAATGAATAAGGTAGGAAAAAATATAACAAATCATCAATAGAAATAAAGCTTTACTTTGTAGGAGTTATTAAAGTAAAGTTAATGGTTATAATCTATTTTAGTAAACAGACGAGTGTAATTTTGTACAAGTGTAATATTTTACAATGTTCATAAAACTTAGAGAATGAGAACCAACCTTTGGCATACCAATTGTCAACATTAATTATCAAATAAATTTGTTCAAACCATGTTTTGATTTCTTGAAACGACATTCATTAAACCTCTCTGATACGTTATAATACATTCACTATAACCATGAGTTGTTAACTGATGAAACTAAACAACACACAACCTCGTCACCATCTTACCGAACAATATTATGATGGATTATCACAATTTTCCGAAACTGATCCCATTTATGATGTGTCCAAACAAGAAACACAATCCTTAGTTAAAACATCAAATCATGGTAAGCAAGTTCATCCATGCGAAAAACTAGAAGGGGCGCAGGCACAAGAACCAAAGCTAAACTCCTACCCACAAAGTCAAATCACAACATTATGATTGAGTCACTATACACAAGTCATCATTAAACATTTGTATTGTATCTTTATTTATCTCTAACACACACATGCGCACGCGCGCGCGCACACACCTATACATACAAGAAGTATCTCTCTAGTATCTCCACACGCAATACATATAGGTCCTACCTATGTTACATTTCTCTCCCAAAATATTTTTCACTAGCTATTCTTAATAGAGAAAAAAAGATTCAAAATAGAAATTAAAAAGAAGAAGAAGAGCAACAACCCATTTCTCCTCAATTTGTTGTACCCCATACCATTTCTTTATAAAGTTAGTCTCTTTATTTCGAAAGAAAGAAAGAAAGAAAAGGAGGAAAATGGCTGGAAAAGATGATGGTTTAGGTTTGAGCTTGAGCTTAAAATGTTCTGAGATTCATCCTCCAAATCTTTCTCCGCCGGTTCAACCATCGCCTGTCACTACCCCACTAAATCTTTTCCGGTCACCTTTACCTTTCATATCATTTAGTGGTAATTTTCTTGATCAAGATTCGATTTATTGTCTACACTTCAATTGCATAAACAAGTAACCATGGTCTAAAATCTCAATTATGAATTATGTTTTTGATTTTATGAAGAATTAAATGTTTACAGACTTTCTTTGAATTTCTTTTAGTGGTTTGTAATAATTCTGAATTTTTTAATTCTTTTTTGGGCTAAGAATCTAAACTTTTTTTTTCTAGATCGAAATGTCGAGATAAGGCATGTTTAGTTAGTGTTTAGAAAATTTATTAAGTTGATGAAGACTAGTTTTCTAAGGTATTTTAAAATTTATTGCTAAGAGAATGAGAAAAAGAACTAAAACGTGTTCAAATTTTGTGCAAAATGCTAGTAATAATTATGACGAGCTGAAAAAATTGAGACGTTTTGATATTATTAGTGAAAATTGAAAATATGGGATTTGTTTGGTTTAATAGATCTCATGATATTATGTTGTTATTCTATGATAAACAAGCTACGCGGTGAATATTTAATATTTTAATTCTTGTGTTTGTAGATCGAAATGTGGAGCCAAGGCCAATGTTCCGAGGAATCGACATGAACCGTGCAATAACAATTATTGACGTGGTAGACGAAGAAGTGAACGTTTCATCGCCAAACAGCATGGTTTCGAGTCTAAGCGGTAAACGGAGCGAGCGAGAGGAGACCGACGGAGATTCTCTCGACATGGACGAGGACGGCGGAGAGGCCGCGACTAGGAAGAAGCTCCGCCTGTCGAAGGAGCAAGGGGTCGTGCTAGAGGAGGCATTCAAGGCGCATAACACCCTCAATCCGGTGAGTGATGAGGAAAGGGTATTTTTGGGTATCCACTTTTTAAGGCAGGGGATATCTTGGTCAATTTAAGTTGTTGAGTGTACTGATATTGGTGGTTTTGATGTGTAGAAACAAAAGATGGCATTGGCAAAACAGTTGAATTTGAGGCCCAGACAAGTGGAGGTGTGGTTTCAGAATAGGAGGGCAAGGTTGGTAATATATTTCTAGATACAGGGGTATTTCGGTCATGTGGTGTATCCGTTTCTTCGAGAGTGGATTACACGCACATAGACCTTTTAATCATGAAATAATTATTGTTTATGTACTTTTGACGATAACATTCGTTTGACATGCTTGAGTGTTTTCACAGCGATTTATAGGCCTAATAAACATCTTTTTGCGTACAAAAAATAAAAAATAAAAAATTAGAGATTAAAGATTCATTCTTTAATTTGGTGAAGCGATGCATTATATGATATAACATATGCTTATACGGAGATTTTAAATTTGGCTAATAGTACATGATATAGTTGTGGCGTGTTGGAAGAAAATTGTGGTTTATAGATGTGTTATATTTCTTGGCATGTAATAGTGAATAATTTCTATTTAATGATGTATGCCTTGCTGGTAATATATTGTTAGGTTTTGTTTGAAGCAAGTTGGTGGTTCCACATCTTCCATGCCGTGTGTCATGTTTCTTGACATGTACTAGCGCGTACGCATACCACGTGTTCCATCCCGTCACGTGTGTTATTGGGTTCGCGTGTTTCACGATGTATGCTTTGTTGATGCTTAGATTACAACACTCTTTGCAATGAATGATGGCATTCAACTTTATATATATCGGATATCTATGTGAAACGCAAAATGTATCATGAAGCTAGGCTAAAGTCGTTAGGATCACGAACTATATCTCGCCTAATTAGTTGATTGTGCAAACTGTTTAGAACATGTTTGTATATTGAAAGAGTTTGAAATAGTGCAGGACTAAGTTGAAACAAACCGAGGTTGATTGTGAGTACTTGAGGCGTTGTTATGAGAATCTGACAGATGAAAATGGACGACTGCAAAAGGAGGTGAACGATCTGAGAGCATTGAAGATGTCTCCACAGTTCTACATGAATATGAGTACTCCCACTACCCTGACCAGGTGCCCTCAGTGTGAGCGCATCTCATCATCTTCTGGCCCTTCAGCTTCAACAATTGCTCCAACAAGTTCCGGTTTCAACCACAAGGGACCTCAACACCATCGGCCAATGACCATGGCATCGTGGGCCACAATCATCCCGCCACCACCCCAACCTTTTGATGACAAGAAGCCCCGATCATGATTTGGAGGGTAATTCAGCAATTTTGAAGTTGAGGTGTTCGCAATTTTCCATTTCTAAAGGAAAGTAGGCTAGTAAAAAGGTTGAAAGCAAAAAAAATTGTAAAAAGGAGTAGTCTATGGATGAAGTATGATGATTAGAGAAAAGCTTTTATAGGTGACATTGGTAGGACAAGTGGTTTTCAAACTGATCATGAGTACTTGGTTCTTAGAAAATGAAGCAGTCTGTGAATTGTTTATCAGTCTTGCCTAATATGACTCAAGCTAGTCAAGAGTTTTGGTTTCACAATTAAGATCCAAAATCTGATCCGATCAACTCTACATTGAGATTTGGTAGGGTTGATTCGGATGTCGATACATACTTCATAATTAATGTCGATACATACTTCATAAGCCTAATGAGAACCTTTCTTACTAAGTTAGGGTCCAACATCATGGATCCGACCCATGATATCAAACTTCTACTACTAAAGATAGTCACATGCAATTCTTACCTGTGAAAGACAATGCACAGATAATATGATATGATGTTCTTGATGAAATACGCTGTTCGGAATGAAGTATGTAATGAATAAAAACATAGGATATACAATAAGTTTCGGGGATCTATAGACATGGTATAGTGATAATTCCCAGGAGAGCAAACAAAAGATTCAACGGGCTGAAACTTCAAATGGGATTAAACGGTAGTAACTTTGTCTGCCAGTGATCGCAATATACAGCCCAGACCAGCTTTTTCTGTCAACTTTTCATGAATCCGTAAGCATTGATCACAAGTTGGTCGATCTCCAGTTGACAGTCCTCTGTATAGATACCTATCGAACAACATAAAGACAGTTTTATGAATACCAAGAACTTTAAAAGTGTAAGAACAAACTTAGGAGGAAATAGCAGAGCATATTCACAACATTCCACTTCAAAATTATGCACAGCATATCTGTACTGATAACTTCAGTTATATTCATATTATATACGATATATTTGTATCGATATTTGAATTCAACACCAATATGCTTACTTATTGCTCAGATATATACTCCTAGAACCTAAACCTTGGTCTTTTTCCAGTAGTTATATACAGATTATCAAGATGATAGATTATTGTCCTTTTGTTGTGAATATTATTAGAAGCAAATATATGCTCAGAAATCTGAGACAGGTTAAAAATAAAGCAAGTAGAAGAACCAGCCAGTAATATTAATTTCTTATTTCTCGACTGAGTGTATTATACTTCTCTGCAATCTATGGAAACTCAACCATGTCATCAACAGACGATCTTACCCACTACTGCTAGGGCGACCCTTTAGCACAGGCACATCTTATGATGCCTATTTTGCAAGGTAGAAAAATGGGGTTTGCATATGATGTCAAACTGAAAGAGGCAGTAGCAGATATAATAAATTTAAGGAGATGGGATATTTGGTAACAATTGCATCCTTACTCCATCTGTACATCTTATAAGACAACCACATTGTACATAGATAATGACCATATGAGATATATTCTGATCAATGTAGCAGATCTTATTAGCTTAATATGCAAGCGAAAAAGATAAAGCAATTGCAGAGTGAGTTATCTGCATGAATATACTTTGTAATACGCATTTGAGCTACTAGACAATATTCCTGAACTATAGATCATATTGATCTAAAGGCAAATGTGTGTTCCCTATGTGACCAAAGCTTGATAAAAAACAAGAATATTGATGGAAATTGGATTGCAATAGTACTACTGCAAACGGATTCGCAAAAGTAAGATGCTTATTGTAGCTTTTATGATGAAGTGTCTACTTTCTACTACAATGAAAGAAGAAACTACTGCTGACTTTAGCTTATTTGGCCACAGCAAACCATGTAAACAGTACATCAGTCCGTGAGTTGAGAACTCTGGTAACCCATTTTGCATATACCTGTGCAGGTTTATCGCGTGCTCCATCAGGATATTACTATCATAAAAATCTTAAGAGCTTTAGAAAACATCTGACTGCATAAAGCAAAGGCAACAAAATTCAATTCTATAACATTTCAGTCTCAAAATCTTAGATACATCCCCTCTACTTTTAGCATAAACCTCAACAGCGAAGGTCTATAGCATATACGAAGTCCAATCATGCCCTCCTATAATGAAATAAATGTTTTATTTCACTCTCATAGTGGCAACCTCCTTATCTATAATGTGTTGCAAGGATGAGACAATCATAGAAATTAAAAACTTATCTATTCAAGTATAATCTCATTCTAAAGAAAGTTATTTAGGGATGTAAAATGTGCAGTTTCTATTCTAATTGAGAGAGTTAATGTTGAGGAACTGAGGAAACTCTTCGAATAGTTCAACATGCAATGTTATCAGAAATTAAAACCTCAGCAATGATCATTATCTGCCGAAACAACTTACAAAATATACACAAACAACGCAGAAACTAAGTACAGTACCCAAAAAAACAAAATGGGCTAGTACAATTGCATGATATAATAACACAAGGCACGAATATCACAACGAAAATGAAGAAGTGGGTGAAACGGTCTTACTTCATGAGAATATCATAGTACTCAGGATCAAGAGCTGAGAACAAACTATCGGCATCTTTTATCGCCATTATCGCCCTATGAACAACTATCCAATTCGCAGACTACACAAAGAAACCAACAAACAAAAAAAATTTCAATTCCCATTCTCTAAAAACCAAATCAAGAAAAACAATTGGTATGTACTATGTACAATCAAATCTACAAAACAAAAATGTATTACCTTGCAACGCTCATCTTTCGTATTCGGTGGCGAGCCTTCGAGAGCTGTCTTCAAAGCTTCAACTGGTTTGTGCCTGCAAATCAAACAACAAATTGATCAAGGAAAATTTAAAAAGCTGGGATTTTTGTAAGCTAATGTATGTGAAGGTAGTACTGTTTGAGTAAGCTCTCGATCTTGCGTGATTTGTGCTCGATTCTGGTGATTATTGCTTCTGCATTGTCTGCTTCTACAAAACCTGCCATTTCCAATTTGCTGATGAACAGAGTCTGATTTGGGGATTAGGGTAGAATGAATTGAACTATGGTGAAATTGCACTCTGCTATTCTATGTTTCACATAATTGTTATCGACTAGTTCTTTGACATCTATTACTCATTCGGTTAGGTCAAGATTAACATTATCGACTAGTTCACGATATTTATTACTAATTCAGTTCGGTCAAAATTAAATGTTTTGATAACATGATAAAATTTAACTCATATAAGAGTTATTTGTAGATAGTTGTGAGTTGTGATGATAAAATTTATCTCATATACGAACCCGTATTTGTAAATAGTTGTGAAATATGATCATTTATATTATAAAATTACATTTTACAAAATCAAGTACGGTGATATGTTATAAAAGCGGTGGCCTTCTTTTTTTTATGGTAATGTAAAATATTTTAAATTCTTTATATATAGTCTATTATGATATTTAATAGTATAAGTATGACAACTTTCAATATATATACAATATTAAAGTTATGCTCTTCAATCTTCATAAAAAGTACATGATCTAAAATGAAATGAATTTTGAAATTAATGAATTTTCATACCAGATGATCTTGACTATTTTAAGTAAAAAAAAAAATACATGTTATTTTAACTTCGCCCCTGAACACAATTCACAAAATTCTTCTTCAACCTCCACATAAACCCGTTGTTGATGTTATCCTCATCGCTAAGTGTTGCTTGCTCTAACCTTATCTCAAGCCTTTTCGCATTCAAGAAGCCTGAGAAGTGCTCAACATAGCTTCCATTAGCAGCAAACGCCCTATACAAATGCTCAAACAACACGAACATATCGTAACTATATCCCAAAATCACCTTAACCTTCGACATATTCTCGTGATCCTTCGACATATTCTCCTTGACAATGGACATATTCGACAGATTCGCCTGAAGCTTCCACAATATATTATGAGACCTTTCTCTAAAATGCCCCAGCACGAAGTCCCTGAAATCCGCAGGAGGATCTCTTAGGTCCGCAATCATCTTCTTGCACGTATACAAAAACGCCGTTTTATACCACGGCTCCAATATGTTCTGCTGCATATGATCTATGTTATGAGTCTTATGACAATTTAGTGACTTGGTAGGATCCAACGAACGATACTTATCCACTTCACGATTATGCAAAGATTGAGCCCTTTTCGTGTTGTTAGCGAATGGCGAACTAAAAAGAGATTTGTGAATGGTGAAAAGAGCATCAGAAATACTATGTGTTTTACCATCCATAGACCTCATCAGGTGTTTAAAATCAGGCACACCGCGATCATGCTGACTCGACGATTCTTGCATTGATGAACGGTGGTGAATCTTTGGAGGACTAGCAGGATAGTTCGATGGCAAGTATATGTCAAAGAAGAACAAACCATCCTCATAAGGCGTGTTTGGCGGACCGATAACAACTGCCCTGATTCGATCAGGCCTGCTGCACGTACGAACGAAAATCGGGTAATTCGACAGGCTTTTCTTGAGATCTTCCCACTCTTTCTTTAAACCGTGATCCCATCGAAAGTCACTGATCTGGTCAGTTTTCTTGAAGTTTTCGAAATTGATTTGGGTTTCGTCTGCTATTTCTTCAATATCTCCGTAAACTCTCTTAGTAGTTCTTGATTCTTCCATTGTTTTATCTGCAAGAATCGAAGAAGAAGAAGAACTAGAATGGTTCTATCTATTGGATTTGTGTAGTTTTACTCGTACTATACCTCTTGCCGGAATAAAACTGCTACTCCTAATCTTACTCGATCAGTGACCCAAGCGCGAGTTTTTTCTTGCTCCCTACTTGATTTTGAATTATGCATTTGAAATACTCCGTTAATGTCGTTTCTAATCGTATTACAAAACTTGATATATAACAAAATAATAAGGACAGGTAATGTTTTTGCACCTAAAATAAAATACACCCCACACGTTGAAAATGAAGTTTCCTTATACGTTAATAATTTAATATATATTAACGGATTATATTGAAGAAATATTACTAAAATTCATTGAAAGTGAAAAGGTAATTGAAACTCAAGGACTGTTTGGGGTTGAATTGCAGTAGCACTGTCCCATTTAAAATTGAAATTTTTATGTACAAAAAGCTTGGAAAAATGTCAACCAAATGCTATGCCAAACAAAGAAAGTGTATTAGTTTGGTGCATTAAATATGAAATGCCAAAAGTTGAGAAAAAGAGAAGACACACATAATTAAAATTGAGGAAGAAAGAACTAAATATAGTCCAAGACTTTGCTTAAGGGTTTCGATCCCAAAGGGCACTCATAGTTTTGGAAGAGGGGAGGAGCTAGATGGCTCAATCTCTTGACCATACGTGCCCGCCTGGTTCCGCTAAGAGCCGAGGCCCGTGGATTTTTGGATCGCAGTCTTGAGTTGATTATATTTTTGTAAGCCAAAAATATATTTTGTTTAGTTAGACTTAATAGAAAGTATGAAGCAGAAAAGACCCAACAAACATGTTTATTCGTTTGGGCTAATTATGTGAACAAATATGTCCATTCGTTAAGGGATGTAACTGACTAGAAAGAATATCTAAAAGGTGTGTCCGTTGAAATTTTTATCTTTACAAGGACATGTTTGTCGAAAGACTATATCTATTTACACTATAACTCTTCAATATTATGAATAGACCATCAGATTCGAATTTCAACACACTGCAATCCAAATCCTTCCTTCCTTCTTTACTACTCTTTAAAAAGTCCGAATCTTTTATTCTACAAGTTTAACAAGTAATAATTCAGTGTTTAAAATTATTACACTCTAATTTATTATTTTATAAAACTGTTTGTTGTTAACAATAGGCGCCGGGACAAACAAATTCTTAAAATTTGAGGAACTTCCAACACTCATATGGAGTTTTATGCGTATTTTACGTTATCATCCACAGAACGATACAATTAGTACAATGTTTCTTTGTCTTCGCTTTCTAATCACTTATTAATTCATTAAATTTTCTTTCTATGTGACAACACTCTCACGTATTGAACCAACTTTAAGTTAAATAGTCTATCTCACGTGCTATTAAGTATTGACTATTGGGTACTATAACGTTTAGCCTTAGTGGAGTAACGTTACATAATATATAAGTATATAACGGCCCCAAACATTAATTTGACCCTTGAATATTTAATTTTATTGCTAATTTCACATCACCATTATTGAATTTGACCCTTGAATATTTAATTTTATTGCTAATTTTCACATACCCATTATTAAATTAATCTATATTATCTTCAACTAAAATTTACATAATATACTTTATATTATCTTCAACTAAAATTTACATAATATACTTAAAATTAATATAAGTGAAATTAAGATGTCCATACCAAACTTTAAACTTGCTAATTAATTACTCAATTTAGATATCAAACTTATTTAGTACCCTTGTTATTTGTTGGAAGGCAAGTAATGTTAAGGTTAGGTGTGAGGAATGAAAAGTTTATTCTTCCATTTTTTCAGATCAAATCTTTTACTACCACCACTAACCTTGTATTTTTCAATCACCAAATAAATCATAGAGTTATCATATGTTCAATAAATAATTAAAAATTTTAAATTAACACTATAACTACATAATTTTAACATTATATTACAAGTACTATTTTATAACATTTTCATATATATCATAGTATATATTAAAATTTTCATCCAAAATTACACTCCACTCCAATTATATGTCATTCTCAAGAATATGTTAGAGCGTCAAAGATTTGTTATAAACAAATCTCTAAAGAGTATGTCTCATTAATATTTACAAGGTGCAAATGAGGATGTTACATATTTAAAGAGTGATTGTAACAACCTGAAATATCATAATTAAAAGAAATGATAATGATGCTTATTCTAATATACTGTACTTTTATTTTTGAAAATGCATAATTGAATTGAATTGTAATATACAAAATAATTAAGAAGAATTGAACGAACTAACTTAATTGAAGGAATTTGAACTATATTGAATGGATCTAAACTGATTTAGACTCTCTTCGTATATAAAAATATTCGGTTCAATTCATTTATACTAATTTCTATATTTATTTCAGTTTGAAAAAATATCCTGTAGTACTATTCGATTTTTATTTGCTCCGAAGAATCTATGTGTTCCCGAATATAACGTGTGAAATCTGAATTGAATGCTATCATCATCACCACCACTTTTGAGGAATTGCCATAAATGGATCACTGTAAAAATGGAGAATTCCATTTTGTTACTGCTCTCATCTCATCAGTACTAGTGTTTCTGGTTTTTTGTTGATTGAATAGGAAAGGCAGAGAGAGAAATACTCTCCCAATATAAACAACCAAAAACCCATCTTCTCTCTCCCATCTTTGTTTTCTCCCTTTCTTGTTTTTCTGGCGCACACAGTTTGCAACAAAATCCAACACCCATTCAAAAAAAACCTTCTTGATCCTTGAGCTATTTGTTTCTTTTAGTTTTTTCCTCTTGGCTTGTATTTAAGGTGAATCATGATCAAGAATCTTGATCTGGGTTTTCGTTTAATTTCTTGTAATTGTCGAGTTTGTTGTGGAATCATGTGCAGGAGAGGCCCAATTTAGGTTTTTGAATCTTTCTTTGATTTTGGGTTGTGAAGTTGTATTCATTTTGTGTAAAGATCTGATTTTTAATTTCTGGGGTTGTTGTTTGATTAGGGTTCTTGTAAGTGCTTTGTGTTCAATTCTGTTTGCTTGTAACTTGTAAGTGATTAAGAACAACTTAGAGATGCATATTGAGGAAATTAAGGAAGAGGGTTTTGATTGTGTTGGTGATGAGCAAGTTGTTGTTGGTGGTGAGTCTTGTGAGGGAAGAGCTGTTGTTGTTTGGAATCCGAAGAGGGTTTTGGTCGGAGCAGGGGCGCGTGCGCTTTTCTATCCGACATTGTTGTATAATGTTGTTAGGAACAAGATTCAGACCGAGTTCCGGTGGTGGGATAGAGTAGATGAGGTATATGTTTTCGTAGTTTTTGATTTCTTATGGTTTATGTTTCTTGAATGATGATATTATATGTTTCTTGTTGCCTAAAATTAGTGCTTTTCGAGTTGATTCTGTATGAGATTACTGGCAACTTATGTAGATTGATTTTAGAGAAGGTCAGTGACCTGAAATGTGCTTGTCCCTGAAATGATGATGCATTTGTTACTTCAGTCATATTGTCATCACTGCTTGTTTTGACTGTGGATTGAGTTCCTTGTTTCATTTTCGGCTTCGTTCATCTGGTTAATCGCCTGATGTTTTGCGTGGAGTAATGTGTATCTGTGTTATTGATTTGGCTTGCACACGAGAAGAATATGAAACACTCACCCGATCTACTTAGCTCTCAACTTCTGCATTTTATTGTTCTTTTGATTTCTTTAATAATGTGAAAAGCATGATAATACATGAGCTGTGCACCACAGAGAATCTCATGCTATCTCTATCATTTGTTAATTCCATATCGGTGGTGTAATACAGCTGTTACGCAATACATTTTGCCGATCCTCACGTTTCATGTTTTAAAGTTATTGACATGTTAAAGGAACTTGTCGTGGTGCCATTCGTGATGTCTGTTTACGTGGAAACAAATAAGGAACTCTTGTTACACGTGCCTTAGGCATGTAGTCGTATAAACCTTTGATATGAAAGTCTTTCCTTTTAATTTATATGCAGCCTGTATTCGTGTCAGTGTGTGTGTGCACTCGGTGGACATGTCAATCCATATTTTTGTTAATAGTTATAATTCACGTCACCAACATGGACACAAGCAAGGACCTTTTGACTTCTTATTTCTTAGTGTGACGATTTTCTATGAGTATTAGGATTGAATTAAGTTGTGGTTTGGCCATACTAATTGTTCTTGTTGCGACTAATTCTTATTTTGTATTTGTTAATGTGCATGACCATGAACTGCTTCCGTTGTTCCTATGAAATACGCTTGCCATTTTAAGTATTTTAACTCTTATACCATTTCTGTTTTGCCAGTTTGTACTACTAGGAGCTGTTCCCTTTCCCACCGATGTGCCTCGCTTGAAGGCTCTTGGCGTAGGCGGAGTGGTAACCTTGAACGAATCATATGAGACTTTAGTTCCAAGTTCTCTATATAATGTAAGTTAATTGGCTAATGCTTATGTGTTGTTTTGAATATCTGAAGTGCTCTACTTTATGATAAGTGGATATCTCATTATTAAATGTGGCTGCCTCGGTTAGAATGTAAAAGCAATACTATAAAAAAAGAAAACTCATTTCATTAAGATTTTAAAAGAATGAATATTTTGGTACATTTGGTGACATATCTTGCTTAACTCTGTAGGATTATGATATAGAGCACTTGGTGATTCCAACGAGAGATTATCTCTTTGCTCCATCACATGAAGATATTTCCCAAGCTGTAGAATTTATCCACAGCAACTCACTTTCGGAAAAAACTACATACGTTCATTGCAAGGCTGGCAGAGGACGCAGCACGACGATCGTTCTCTGTTATTTGGTACGTCACCAACATGATGCTCATTTTTTTGACTTTACTCACTCTATTTTAGATGCTTATTTGTAATATATGCTCATCTAATAACAGGTCAAGCACAAGGAAATGACCCCTGAAGCTGCCTATAGTTACGTGAGGTCCATTAGACCACGGGTACTGTTGGCCTCTTCCCAGTGGCAGGCTGTTCAAGACTACCACCAAGGTTTGATGAAGAAACCCGAGGACGACTTCATTTGTGTGAATCACTCGTCCGATACGAGTCAATTCGTGCCTGTGGAGGTCGATGCTGAAGAATTCGACGATAATTCTTTGGTGTTAATAACAGAATCAGACCTTGATGGTTATGAAGAAAACCATGACCTCGAGCTAGTAGGTCAGAGCATGCTAGCCAGTAACGCTGCTATCGCCAGGCTCTCATGCCTGTGGCTTAGGTGCCACATGGGGCAGAAAGCACCAAGGAAGAAGCTGCAAAGTTCGTCTGTAAGTGTTTACTGAGATGTTTGGGGAAGTTTTTTTGTACTGAGTCATAGGCTTGTCTGTACTTTAGACGAATAATAAAATGGGTCTTTTCGTGCATCCTCCTTGTGGAGGTTGTCGAAGATGATCCTACGGTGACGGAGCCAAAGAAAAACGGAAGTATTACGCATAGTAATGCCGGATCTGGTAAATGTAGAGTGAAAGAGTCATAGAGGTTTTGTTAAGTTATAGTTTGTGTTATTTGTGTATTACTACCAAGTTGATATAGTTTCTTTTTGGTTGTAAGGGTTGATTTGCGTCCCATGTACAAGAAAGACAAGGAGAGTGTTTGGTGCAACTTTTGTTGAGTCATGTTGGTTTCATAGTTTATTTTCCTTCAGTCAGAAACTGAACAAACTACTACCCGCGGTAAATTTAAGCGGACGACATGTTCTATGCATCTTTACAGAAGCAGTAAATCTAAGCGGATGACATGAACTACATATCTTTACTAAAGCAGTAAAATCTAAGCGATTGACAATGAACTATATATCTTTACGAAAGTAGTAAATCACGGAGCTGAAGGATCTGAACGGAATGAGAACAATCTAAAGTGACGGAGCCTAAATCTAAGCGCACACACACCATGTAGTCATTGTCTTGACTAATGCATGGGTCATGATGCTGCGATTCTTCTTGTTTTGGAGATGTTGACTTAGGAATATTCGAATAATAAAAGGATAATTCTAATTCACACTACTAGTTGAAATTCCAATGGGATGAATCATCCTGGAAAAGTGGAATGCAATTGGGAAGTATAAAGTTTGATTAGATCTTGAGAGGGGGGAAATTACCTTATACCATTGTCAATTGGATCATTCCGATGACTAGGACTAGTAACAGTGACGATGACTACCCTGATGACCATTGCAGTTGAAGATCTCGTTCAATGGTCATTCCAGATAATTATGAATAATACTATTTTTTATAACATGTTTAACATATTTTAAGAGTAATTGGAAGTTCAAATTAATTAAATCGCATCTTTAAAATAAGTTTTAGAATTTATTTTATTGAGGTTCATATATGAGTTTAAAAGCCGTAAATCTAAAAGAATTGAAATATAGTCAAGAGTGGTCTCTATTTGTAAAGAATGAAAAATCATGAAAAACGGTATAACTTTTATATTTTTATATTTTAAAAGTTATAATAAATAATAGAAAAATATAAATAAGTGGCCAACACAAAAAAAACCAACGCCAAGCTCGGCTGTCTAGAGTAACTGGACGGCTGTTACCACTCCCAATCCAATTTTATTGGAAGTGGTCTTATAGTATCCTAGATGATTAGTCGTTTGAATCACAGATTCTTAAATGGAATGAGTGGTGTTTAAATTATACGATTTTGATATATTAACGTCTTATAAGTTAATATTTTTATATTGTTTGAAATTTAAATAGCATTAAAACAAAAAAAATCACGTTAAAATTAATATATTTAATCTGATTAATGCGATTATAATCGAACATTTCCTTTATGTTACAACTTTTCATGTGATCAACTATGGCTAAATTGGTTTCTTTATGTTACCATATTTACCAGTATAATCGGATAATTCTTTCATTCCTGATTATCATTCCAATCGATGAAAACCAAACACTAACCTGCACCATAGAAAATCCACATAGTTCTTTTCTTTTTATGTTAGGCCAGCTATGTTTTATTTAATTAAAATTTATTAATCAAACCGAATTTAATTAAAATATAAAATAAAATATAACTAAACAAAATTAAATATAACTGAACTGAATGAGTTTTTAAGTTGAAAATAACATAGATTTACTCTTAAAATTACCAACTAAATAATAATTTAACAGAAAAAGTTTTATAATTGTAACCGGGTTTTTTCCGATTTTAGTCGAATGACAAACATACGCTTAATATGTTAGTCACCACGATTTCATATTCAAATATGAAAGACCGTGATGTCATTAGACAATTCATTAGGTACCTACGGTAATTACCCTTTAAATTGTGATAACTGATAAGTCATAAGAGAGAACTAGGCAAATTGAAGAGTAATATTTAAGAAAAGGAGGGGCCTGATCTGCAATATGGAGACAAAAATACTGCAAAAACAGACCAATCAACTGAAGATAGATAACGCAAGAACAGATGAGCATGAAAAAAACTCTTCTGCTCTAAAAGCTTCCAATTTTTGAAAAAAAACGTGTAAAGGCCATGTTTATACTCTCTTCAACTCCGAATTATTTACCCTGTAAGTCTCTCTTCCTCTCTGTGTAGTCCAGAAATTGTGTTCTTGAAATCAAAACTCAAAATGCTTCTTTTTGATTTTTTACTGTGCCCGTAATGCAACTAATCTAGTCGAGCAGGATCTTATTTGAGGGTCGGTTCATCCATTGATATTTTTTACATCCACACAAGTACACAACTCAAAATGATTCAAGAATAGGCGTTTAACAGATTTATTCTGAGTATTTGAAATGCTATAGACATAAAGAATAACCTTTTTTTTGCTATCTTGAAAGTACTTTAGTAAGAATCTTTCTATGGAATGCTGTTCTTTTTATCCTTTCTGGGAGTACGTATGATGTATCTGTTATATTCGAATAAGCGGTATAGACTACTCGCTCCGTCCCAATTCACATTTGATTTTGGACACGGAGATTGAGAAGTTAAATAGTGGAGATAAAGAGTAATTGTAGTATATGGCTCCGAATTTGTTATAGTGCACGTGATGGAAATGTGACGTATGCAGTGGGACGGATATAAAGTAGATATGTGACGTATAATCTGGACGGAGAGAGTTGTTGGTAAGCGAAGAAACAATAAAAAGGTCTTGGGTTCATTCATGAAAAGCACACACCCTCAACAAGTTCGTACTTTTAGATGGGATGTAACTTTTCAATGCCTAGGCATTTCCAAGGTCCATGGATTAATCATATAGATGATCAAGATTCTAAAGTGATGAAGAAGAAAGAACCAGATGTGTATTCAACAATGCAAGTTGGGTTTGTCGTATTTGATTTGCGGTTCTGCTACAGTTTCTGCAATCATCATGTTGTGTGAATTTTGGTTGCTATATTCCCATGATTAAATTTTCAGCTACTTCTTCTTCAGCTAATATTACTGCTGGATCGTTTTCTGCTCAGAGAAAACTCGTGTCTGTTTCTTGCCTGTGTCGTAAGCTGCAAGATAAGGGGTAATGATAACATTGAGCTCATGTGATACTGTCTTCATTTAAAGCAATTTCAAGAGTTGGATTGTTTATGAGTATATTTACATGGCTAGAGAACAGGCTAAAAGCTTGGTCCTTTCTGAGGGGAGTAATAGTCGAAGGATTTTCCTCCTTTTTTTGGTTGGATCGAGCGTATCTACAGCATTGCCATCTTATGGAAAGACAAAGAAGCAAAGCCCATTTGACGAGAGGCGTTTGCTAGAACAGAACAAGAGGATACAGAGAGAAAACAATGCTCCTGATGAGTTTCCTAATTTTGTTAGAGAAGGTTAGTTTTGTTCTAACCTCAAATGTTTACTTTGCTGACCTTTGATATCGTTGAGGAAAATGATCAAGAAGTTTTGTCAGATTACGCATCATTCAGGATCTTTGCATGACCTCTGATTTATAGTTTCTTGCCTCTATATTGAGACCTAAGAGGTTATGTTTCAGTGAACTGATAGTGTAATTTCCTGCCTTTATGAACTGCAGTAAATTTTTTAAGTGAAACATCAATTTGAATCAACGGAAACATGCTCCCTTTTAACAGCTATCGTGAATCCATTGTCTATATAAGCAAGCACTCAGGGTTCTTTTGATCTGCTCAGGTTTCTCAGTCAAAGTAGTGATATCAGACGACTATGTTAAGCGTGATTCAGGTCTCCTAGTGAGAGACGTTGCAATTGGTGAAGGCGAGTGCCCAAAGGATGGTCAACAGGTTTGCCACCCTTCTTTTTACATTCTTTACATCCGAATATGGTTAGTAGTTTGTCTGTGTTGCCAAAATCTGAATCATTGATAAAACAATCTTCGAATGGTTCATCATATATTTATGCCCAATTACCAAGTGCTGTAATTGCAGAATGTTGCCAACTGCAAGCATTGATTTGTGTCTTTCATGTCAGGTGATATTTAATTACATTGGTTATAATGAGTCAGGTCGACGTATTGACAGTACATACTTGCAAGGCACTCCTGCAAAAGTCCGGTTAGGGACTAATGCATTGATTCCGGGTAAGCAAAGAATATTTTATCACCTAGACCACAGTTAAAGCCTCAATTCGCTGAATCCTATTATGGGCGAAATTTACCAGATGGCTACAATATACAAAGAAAAATGCAAATTGTTATTACACCCATGTTCTTTAAGTGTTAAATAATGTGAACATTGCAAATTCGGTACAGGATTTGAGGAAGGAATCCGAGACATGAAGCCTGGTGGAAGACGAAGGATAATCGTTCCTCCAGAACTTGGACCACCTGTGAGTAGCAAGAACCACTATTTCTTCTGCTTTTTACTGGCACATTATGTCTATCAGTTTCGTTTGTTCTTGACTGCAGTTGTTCTTTAACAGGTAGGACCTGCCACATTTTTCAGCTCAAAACAGTATGAAGTTTTTGATGTTGAATTGCTCGACGTTCAAGATTGTACAAGGAGGACAATAGGATTTTATTCTGATGTTGTTTGCAGTTGAACAGATTGTTTAGGCTGAAGTATTTATTCGCAGATGCCAAAATCCGCCCCCCCCCCTGAGAAGAAACTCCACACATGTAATGTATACGGCTCATTTTCTAAATAGACAGAAAATATTTCCACATACTAGGTATGCTAGATGTTGAGGCTCAGAATAAGGCACAAGGTGTAATGTTACTTATTGCGAAATAAGCGAAAACAATTCAGTTCATAAACGATTGAGACAAAGGCAAATCCACTCGAGGAAAAGAGTACTGTTCTGAAAATCATTAACAAAATTGCACACAAAAGGATAGGCGTATGCATACACTAAATACACAACAATGGGAACTGTACAACTAGATCAAGTACTTAGCGTTCGCGTGTGTATGCATAAATACGCAATAATTAGAGCATGGAAGATCTTGTTAGCAGGCCTCATATCCACAAGACCACAACAGATAAAAATCTGTGCAAAGAAGATGTTCATTCGTCTGCTGCCCGGTTTTCATGCTGCTGAGCAATTGGTAATGATACGCCTGAGTCCTAGAAAGGCGGATATACAACAAATTCAAGATCAACTTTGCAGCGGACCTCAATCACAGGTGTTGTGTTGCCAATCCGTGGATCAGACCACAGAATTAGAAATTGGGAACTTAATAGTACGTTTGCTGCAGCTAAAGACAGAATTCAGTTTCAGATTGAACAAGTGAAGAATCTGTAGTCTCTGTACTCAGTCCTGAGAATATGAATTTTTAACATGATCCAGTTCACAAGAGGGAATGTTATATACACATGGAACATTATTCTTATTAGCATCTAACATGTATTATAGGTTTCCCCGAATTGACACTGTTCATGTTGTCTAGCAACAAATACAACAGGTAATGTGTACATTTAGAGGTGAACCTACTCAGCCTCGTCGACAGGTGCTCTATGATAAACAATTGATACATTTGAACTTACAGGATTGGCATGATATTGCCCATAGAATGTGTAGATGCCAATAGTAACAACACTGAGGATTACAAATCTCATCCAGGCTTCGTAGTGCAGCTGTAAAGAGGGTTACGATTTTTCATCAATCATCCAAATTCAGTGCCACAATCATGAAGCTAAGTTTTAAAACTACAGCACAAGATTTTGAAAAGGTACCTGGGCAAATAAAAACATGTTGACGCAAATGCTAAGGCATGGAACTATCGGAACTCCAGGACAGGAAAAACCTTGTGGTTGGTTGTACGCCTGCAAAAATATATATAGCCATCTTGTTCAGCTAAACAGACTGAGAAAAGTATGCCTGTAAAAGATATAGTGTGCATCTCAACAATATCAGGAAAGTGTCTTCTTAATTCTTGTGTTTCGTTTAAGGGCTTCTCTTCGTAACTTCTGGAGTGTTTTCGAAAAAATCTTATCAACTTATACAAATAAGTACTCCATCCATCCCATTTAAAACTTCCCATTTTTCACATCACTACTCTTTGACAAGTTGGTTGACAAACATTCCAACTATAACTTATCATACTCTCTGAAACCATATGTCGATATTCCAATAACTTGGCTTTAATTTACTTATATGTCAGCCTACAACAATTAAGTGGTTGAAAAAAGCCTCAGCGATTGTATTTGTACTTGTTCTTTCCATACTCCATAGGAGTCAAAATGGGCTTCCTATAACACTCTTAACTTTACTTGCAAATAAGTTATAAAATTACACCAAGCATGTGCTATCAAATTTATTACTTACCTGCCGTAGATAAAGAGCTACAACAGACAGGACAGCAACAGCAGCCGCTACAATCATGAAGATGAATGAAAAACTAAAACGGAAGAGGACCCCCGCAACAAAACCAGAACATGCAATTGCAAGGAGAAATATGATCCCTTCTCCCCTTTGAGAAATTAATCTGCTTGATGTTTGACTTGAAGGTTTATCATTCCAGCGGAGAGCTACCACACATGCAGAAACAACTGAATACCCTGTCTGATACAAACAAGTGATGAGTGTGTTATGATCTACCCTCATCAATCCAACTCTACAATTTGTGCATTTATATCTTTAAAGCAGACATCTAGATGTGTAAAAAGACATGCATTTAAGGCTATGTTTAGCACAAGCTTATCAGCTAGATGAGCTTATTTTCCTAATCAGACTGTTACGTGAACACTTAGCTGCTAGCTGATATGTGCTTGTCTAGGAAGCTTATCAAAAAGATAAGCTAGCTGATTTGTTTTACTTTACATACCGTATTTAGCAAATCAGCTACTCCCTTCATTCCATTAAAAACTTATTAACTTTCCGTCGGTGTTTCGTTCCTAACCCAACGAAGGAAAGTTTTTATCCCAATATCTAATTCTTTTTTCTTTTTGTTTTTTGAACAAATCCCACTATCTAATTCTTTATTTCACTTCCTACTTCATCATACTTCTATTCACTCTTCACTCTCTATTACTTTATCAATATACTACCACTCACAAACTAATATTTAATAAAATTTCCTTAAACTAATAGAATGTAGCTCCTTGGGAAGCTTTTAATGGACCGGAGGGAGTAATTGATTTAATAACACTTTTATAAAAATCAACTAGCTTATCAGTTAGTTTTTACTAACAAAGCCTACGAATTTTTATTGATACCCCCAAACAGTATGATATGTTCCTACTGACTTGGTTCAAAAGAAGTAACATACAACTATCTGAAATGTACATACCAAGGTTCCAACTGAGAGAATATGGGAGAGCACGTGCACATTAAGAAGACATGCCAAGACACCAGCAACAAGACCAACCCAAATTTGTGAATGAATTGGGGTGTGTCGTTCTGGATGTACTTTGGCAAACATAGCTGGTAGTAAGCCATCCCTTCCAAGTCCAAGATATAACCGAGACTACTAAGAATAACCCAACAATCAGTTTCTGGTCATGATTCAGGGAAGTGGAAAACTTCAAGTAATTAGTAACTACAGTTCACCTGAACATAAAGCCCAACTAAAAGTGTTGTTGTAAGTCCAGCCACAGCACCAAAACTGATCAACACAGATACATATTTCAGGCCCTTGGATTTGAAAGCTTCAGCCAAAGGAGCATCTTCACCGAGATATTGATATGGAACCATTCCAGTAATCACTAAACACACAGCTATGTATAATACAATACAAACCAGCAGGCTACCCATTATTCCCAATGGTAAGTCCCTCTGAAATACAAGATCAGCAAGCATCGAATGGGGATTAATTTTGACAGTCTTAACCAAACCATTAAATATGATTATCACACTTATATAACGAGTTATTAGCAAACATACTTGGGGTTTCTTGGATTCTTCAGCAGAATTAGCAACAGCATCAAATCCTACATATGCAAAGAAGGCAACTGTAGCTCCGGTCAACACGGACTTCGAACCATTTGGGATAAAAGGACTCCAATTTGCAACATCAACTTTAAACGCTCCAACAACAATAATGAAAAGAACAATGAGCACCTGCAAACAATGAAGTATTCCATCATCCATACGAGCCCAATGATGGTGTTAATAGAAGAAAAGTCTGGAATATTGTGTCACGTCCACATACCACACGCTCTAGGAACTTTGGTAGAAAGGAGAAAACGTAAATGACCCAAGAAGCTGATATCAGAATATTCATGTAAATATAGTTTTACGGTACTAATTGCATTGTCCTTTCTCAAAAAGAGCTGAATGACCTTGATTGTATTCATTGTTTCATTTAAAACAAAGTTTAGGTGAAAGCAAACGGCATGTGATATGGATAGCGAACCTTTGTCACTGTCATGATTGAATTCAATAAAGAAGACTCTCCAACGCCACGACATAGAACAAAAGTTAGAAGAACTAGAATAATGGGAGCTAATATGTTGATAGATAATGCTCCAAAAACTTCTTCGCCATGCCCCACCCAACTCGGAATATTATCCTCAAGGAAAGGAATCAGTTCTAAAACTGTAACAACATAGCTGGCCAAGCTGCGTGCTATGCTAGCTGCACCAATATGATAGTCAAGCATCAACTGACCAAACACAAGAAATGCAGTAAGCTCATTGAAAGCTGAGTATGTGTACAGGTATGCTCCCCCAACAACTGCTGGAAAACGAGAAGCTAACTCAGCGTAGCAGAGTGCATTCAGTATACATGATGCCCCGGCAACAATGAAGCTAATTGTAACTCCTGCAGTTAGTGGCAATACAAAATTATTAGTCCATTCAACAAAGTCCAAGACTGATTGCTGGAGTTTATGTCTGTTTAAAGCATGGATCAGAAGGGTGATACGTGTATGTTAATCTAAATTGTTCCACAAGGACACTAGATTACAGGATACACGACTTGAAGGCAGCGAGTCTAACGGCCCTATTGAATTATGATAAAATGATCCATCATCATACATAATCTCAATGAAGCGTTACTAAATTCAAACATTAAAATATTTTCTAATACAGCACTCCTAAGAAGCTAGTTCAGAATTCAGGTAAGGCCCAATGCCAGTTCAGTAACTAAACAATCAGATTTCCAAATGATTGTTCATACGTTTTTCATATAATCCCATTCCCATCTAATATGAAATACTAGTACTTAACATAGTTTATAGAACAAGCTAGTTTAAGTAAAAACACATTCTGATTGCACAAATCACCATTCTAAAATTATATCAACAATCACCAGATCAGTTCCTATAAAGGCAACTCCCGAAGATGCATACAATAAAATTCCACTGCATAAATACAAACACTATTTGCACATGAAAATCGGTACACATATTCATATAATAAACACGAAAACTAACATTTCATCCTCTAATCAAAAGTTACCACACTCTAGTAACTCCACAAACAGAACAACAAAATCGAACAGACACCGAATTGAATCAAACAAATGCATAAACACAAACTCGTAAATAATGCTTACATTTCACATATACTGAAACTAAACTAAATTGAAACACACACTGACATTTCATCATCTAATCAAAAGCTACCACACTCTAGTAACTCCAGAAACAGAACAACAAAATCGAACCGAACTGAAATGAATCAAACAAATGCATAAACACAATCTCGTAAATAATTGGTTACTATTTTCGCATACTGAAACTAAACTAAATTGAAATACACACTAACATTTCATCATTAAATCAAAATCCACCAAACTCCAACTCAAACAGAACAATAAAAAACGAACGAAACGAATGAAGCAAATGCACAATCCACTCACCAGGACCAACATCGCGAGCGACGGTCCCAGTAACAACGAAAATTCCGGCACCAATGGAAGCGCCAATGCCGAGCAGGATGAGATCGAAAAGGCCCAATCGACGTACCAGTCCCTCGCCGGAATTCGTACGGACGGAGCTGTCAGAAGGCGGAGGTAGGGGCTTCGTCCTAGTCGCCGATGACCAGAAACGAGAGTAGCAGGATGACGTCATCGCTGAGCTACTGATTTGATGTTGTGATGATGGAATGGAACTCTTTTTTACGGAGAAGTAGCAGATATTTATACGTATAGCATTTCATCAGAATGTACAATCGATTTATGAGGCTTGCTTGCTTTACAGTGTGGTACCTAATATAGTAATACTAACTAATTTCAATTTCGTGTATTTCTATTATTTTCTTTCAGAAAACTTTATATCCCCATCTAAGTAAATACTGAATATACGAAACTGCTGCAAGATAAAATTATGCATCTAGGCCAGAATATAATCCAAATACATAGATCAACACCCTATAGACTGCCTTAAGTAAACACATAAGTTATTGTTAGTTGATTAAATAGATTATAAGCTAGTTAATTTAAATAGATTATAAGCTAGTTAATTTATTAAAAATTATTCAATGAATTAGTTAGTTAATAAATTATAACTGATGTGTTAAATACTTAAATATGACATGTAAAAATAAATTATTTAACTTAATATTCTACTGACTCCCTAAAAAAAAAATTCAATCAACTAGTTTATCAACTGATAACGAAATGCAGTTCAATTTGAGATTTGAGTCATTCTGTTACCTTTAAAAAAACTGATTTATTAATTATTTGCAACACATTCAATTAACAAGCTTATTGATTACCTATTGCTAAACATATCATACATTGTAAGATTTATTTAACTTGCGAAATTTATTGTTGGATAGAGTATACGTGGACGGTTACATATGATTATTTAAATTTTAACCATCACGGCTGTCAGAAAGCTACGATGTCGGAGCTTGTAATAGCTATTAACGCAGCTCTGATCGTTGTTGTGCAGTCTGACCGGAGCTCTGTTCATCAAGCACAAAACATATTCAAAGGAAAAAGAAATGTTTCAGTTACGAGAGCTCCGTTAATAATCTAGATTTTTTTGTGGAATTAATTCGAATAAACTCACTTACTTTGATGTACTTAGTATAATTGTAATTTTTTAAAAGTTCATAGACTATTTTGTAAGTTAATAAACTCACTTACTTTGATGTACAATTATGTGTATAAATTGTCTATATTTATTTATATGTTGGACTCTCAAGAATTCTCAATATATTGTGAACTATGAGGAGACTAACTCCTTTATAAATGTTCTGGTTTGAAAAAAAAAAAAGAGTCCCTACATTTTGGAGAGTAATGGAAGTCTCCTCCAAATGGTAAAACTAGACAATTATACATTTTTTTTGCAACTTGATTATAAATGGTTTTTCACGGATCTTTTGACTCGGATTTATAAAAAACGGATCAAGTACAAACTAGATAATATCATGTAAAATTAAACAATAGTTTAAATTTAATATTATGTAAAAATTAGAAAATTACTTTATAAACTAGATAACATAGTATAAAAATTAAATAATATAATGTAAAAATTAAACAATATAGATTACACCGAAAGAAATTTCGGTGCAAGTAACAAATTAAAAAATTCATTTATAAAACTAAACAATATAGTTACAGAACTAGACAATATGTTGTAAAAATTAACTAATACATATTAAAAATTAGACGGTTCAACACAAATGCACAACATAAAGATATAACATAAAAAATTAAATAAATATTAATAAAAATTAAAAAATATACTATTTATATAAAAATTAGATAATATGTTTAAAAAATTAAAGGTCTCTCTGAACTCTCGAAAGGACTTAGTAAAAAATAATCTTCTGAAACAATTAACAGTTCAGTGAAAACAGTTTGTATCCAAAATGATGATGATTTTGCGGATAGAATGATCATTGAGCAAAGTCTTTGTGCATGCCATTAGATTCTTCTCAGGCAGACATAACCATCTTATAACAATGTGAATTGTGAAACTAAACATTTTACATAACATTTTACACACACCATTCAGCTACACTTTAACACTTGGTCCTCTAGTCTGTACAGATACTCATCTACTTCTCAAAATGTGAATTTTGAAACTAAACATTCCGTTGGATATAAAACACTTTCAGATACGAAGTTGATACGAAATCAATATGAAAATAAGATTGTGATCAGGTCATCTCACCTTTTTGCTGGTGTTGTAGTGCCAATGTGTTGCTTTTAAATCCAACGTTTCTGATAGAATCCTTCACGTATATATAAACCGGAAGATTAATTGCTTATAAATTACAGATTTGTTAACAAAATCATGGATGAAACTGGCAGTAGAGTAGCAGGTGAATATACTCGATGCAATATGGATGCTATCAGCAATCTGCACGAGAGCATTTTAACCAACATTCTATATCACAGACTAACCGCGGAGCATTTGCAAATTGAATTAGTTAGGATTGTGAACAAGGATACGGAATGTGACACAATGATAAAGTTTCCAGTCTTGGTATCATTGAGACTGGAAGCCTGCACTTGGTTCAATATGAAGGTTGGGGAAATTATTAATGCACCTTCACTCACTTCATTCAGGATTGGTTTGGGGAATCGGTAATGGTAGTAGGAGGGGCCGGGTTTGAGCAATCAAAGAAGGGAAGAAGGCGCCAACTGGTGACAAGGGAGTGGATTGGCTATGCCAATTGACGAAGTTCTCAGAATTCAGCTTTGTAGTAACAAGGTGAGCCATTCCTGAGAAGACGGGACAGTTATCAAATCTGAAATCAGCAGAGGTAGAAGAAGCTGCCATTGAATAGAAGGAAGGGAATCTATTGCTATCCTTGGTTGATGATAGCATGAGAAGGATTAAACGAAATGTTTTATGTTTAATCCACCTTTTAATTAGATGGTAGATGGTGGTGTGTTGCATGTAACATATAATGCATGCAATACAACCATGATTCTGACATTTAAAACACCGGGAGACACTACACAATATATACACAGAAGAGTACAAGTGTTGTTGGTCTCGCAAATTAGGCTCGATTTTAATTGAGTCTTTAGTATTCTTCTTTTTGGAATTGTAATATTAATTCACTTCAACAGTACTCCAATTTTAATTGAGTCTTCCGTATTACTCTCTTGATTAAAATCCGGCCAGCATGACGAATTTGGAACAGGACGAGTCATGCGAGTTAACTGATGTTGTAATATACAGTATTGAGGGGACCTGGCCTTAGTGGTCTCTTTGGTTACGTTGGGACTTGGTAGTTGGTACATGCATGTTTCCGATTAATTACGTTAATAAAGTAAACTCTTGGGAATAGATGTATCAAGTTAAATGTTACTTGGTAAGTTCACATTTTCTAAGAAAATGACCTTTGATATTCAGCTGGAAACTCAACAGTCACTAGTATGAGTATCAGAATATAATCCTAATTCAGAACAGCATTCGAACTTCATTTCTTAAAAACACTCAATTGTTCTCTTTTTCTGGATAGCTGCTCTGCTAATGTATGCAATGGGTAAAGAAGCTGGACCTGCGATCGGCATCGACTTGGGAACAACATACTCATGTGTTGGAGTTTGGAAGGATGATCGGATTGAGATCATTGCCAATGATCAGGGTAATCGTACTACACCTTCTTACGTGGCGTTCAATGACACGGCTAAGAACCAGGCTGCTGCGGATCCTATCAACACTGTCTTTGGTGAGTTTATCATCTTCATGTTACTAACTTTTCTATAAATTAAACTGATATGGTTCATTTTCTACTATAATTGAGTACTCAAATGTTACTTTTGCACAGTACTAGACTGATTAATGATCATGGATCATCATATGAACTTATCAAAAATATTGTGAAGGTCGTGTTCTTTCCTGAATCCATGGAAAATCATACATCCTTAACTTGAAATATTTTCAGTCATTGTTCGATGAAAACCTAGCTCGTGCGATATGTCTAAGCTTGTATATATTTGCTATTAAGCACTATGTTACTAGTTTTTTAGGCTGTTTGTTACCCACTTTCTAATGTATTTTATGATTGTGATGATATATGAAGATGCAAAGTGACTGATAGGCCGACGGTTCAGTAATCAATCGTACAGAGTGACATCAGACTATGGCCATTCAAGGTCATTGCAGGCCCCATGAACGAGAAACCGATGATAGTAGTATCTTACAAAGGTGTGGAGAAACAGTTTTCTGCTGAGGAAATCTCTTCCATGGTTCTGATCAAGATGAAGGAGACTGCTGAGGCGTATCTTGGCACCATTGTGAAAAATGCTGTTGTAACTGTTCCTGCATATTTTAATGACTCTCAGCGGCAAGCTACTAAGGATGCTGGACTGATTGCTGGACTCAATGTTATACGGATTGTTAATGAACCCACGGCTGCAGCCCTTGCTTATGGTTTTGGCAAAATGTCTGACAAATGCAACCTGCCGAAGAACGTGCTCATATTCAACCTTGGAGGTGGCACTTTTGATGTCTCATTACTGACAATTACTGGAGAAATTTTCGAAGTGAAGGCAGTATGTGGAGATACTCATTTAGGAGGTGAAGATTTTGATATAGGATGGTGAACCACTTTGTTAAGGAGTTCAAGAGGAAGCACAATCAGGATATTAGTGGAAACCCAAAAGCATTG
>JAYMSP010000155.1:0-72193 GCA_036897095.1 Plantago elongata | reverse complement strand
TAAACTGCTAATAACACTAGATTAACATAAACAAGTTGCTTAAGCCCCTCATATGGATCTTCCCTTCTTTGTTGTTGATTCCTTCCAGTATTTCTATGCTCATTCTCATCCTCCAACACTTGACTTCCAAGATAAGACTGCTCCTCCTCATGACTGCACCAACCTGACCAACCATGTTCAGAGCAACGATGATCAATCTTCCTGGATTGGCTTTCGATCCCGACGTTGTTATCTCTGTGCTTCTACCACAATCGTATTTTCCTACAAATTCTTCTAGACTGACCATTGGCCCTAGCACTTGTTTGAGATCCACTAGAAGCCATAACTATTGTGCAAGAATAGAGGGGCATGTTGGTCAACGGAAATCGGTTTCAGTGAAGCTTCTATAATTGTTGTCAATTGAGGAACGATTATGTACTTAGAAATTTAAGGGGAGCCACAGCCACACCACGCTATTAAACTACCTTCCTACCTTCCATCTAATTAATATATTGGAGTTCGAGTCACTTTATCATTTTAAAATAAATAAATAAAAAGACACTAATTCACTCTTAAATTTATTCATTTACATATGAATAAATAAAAATTAAAAACTCTGGTCCCTAATTCAAACTATATAGATGGGATCGAGTTTCCGTGCAGAATTTTATTTGTAATGGAGTGTTTTTTTAAATGAAGTCTTGTGTTTAGTTAGTTAATTTATTAATTGTGATTATAATGGAATATGTAAACATGCTATTTATATTGAAACAATAATAATAATAATAATAATAATAATAATAATAATCTAAACATTGAGAGTTGTATTTAGTTTGGCTTAAATGCATTAATTTTCGGACTTTAATAAGCCAAGCACTCACAAGCAAAAAGCAATATGCTCGCGAGCAACTCAATATTTGGACCAGCCCGTCCAAAACTCTAATTTTTGTAAACGAGTATGGTCCGATCCACACAGTCCTATTTTTAATTGGCCTCCCATTGACAAACTGGGGATCTATAATTCTCAAACTTTATGCTAACAGCTCTAAATCAATTTCCAATACGAAAAGCAATTTGAAAACAAAGGGCCTTCCCTTCTTTTGTTAGAGCAGTTTAAAGTTAAAACCTGCTCCAAATCAGAGAAGATGCGGTGTTTCCCCTGCAAATAGTGTTGCTAGTCTTGTTAGCATAAACTGAGTAAAAAAAAGGGAAGCAAAAGCCGATATCATATGATATGCCTTTTCAAGATAGAGTGGGTGCAAAAGTTTTTGAAAAGAATCCAATAACCAGAACAAACAAATCGAATTACTCAAGTAAACTAATCGTATCCAATTAAGTGATTAACACTTGGTATTGTCTCTGTCTGAAACGAAGTAGTAATAAATAAACAGAAGACAGCTGCAAAGGTTGCAGTTCATTCACACTTTCATCTGATGTTCGCCTCAGCAAATTTTACGACTGCTACTTTTAGAAAGTTGAAATTTGAGTGGACTAGGCAACGGGAGGATTTTTTTATGGATCATGCAGCCACTAGATCAGGTGTTTCTGCTTCAACAGAATTCAAAGTCTCGTTCACTTTATTCACCCATCTGTCAAGCCGACCACGCAAAGACTTGATTTGTGGAATCCCTAGAACTCTCGGTTGCACCCAGGAAACATATACTGTCCCCTCAACTTGGTCAATAATTCCCTCAATCAAATGCACCTGCAACAAAGAACCTTGCTGAGTCAGATACCTTTGTCTGCATAAGTGCATTTAAATGGCAAACATAAAAAATGAAGTGAAACCAAATCCCATTTTACAAGTTTTTACAAAAATGAATATCAAAGTTAGAACTATACAACCACACATCTGACTGATGACACATTTAACAAAACATCCATAACCATTAGTGTTAAAGGTGCTTTGTGATCATGTCAATGTGGCATAACTTAGATGCAATACATGAGGGAAATAAGCTCAATCTGGAGCCTAAAGTCAAACATTCTCAGACATACCAAGAAACCAGATTCGCACAGAGTGCTACTAAGTACTTACTGAAAGGCTCTTCATGAGCAGATGTTCAACATCTTCTACAGTAAGTCTTGTTCGTTCAGCTATGATGCTCAATGGAATTGTCCTATCTTCCGCTGGACGACTGCAGGTAGAAAAAGATGTTAGAGAATTGCAGGGAGCAGCAAGAACCAAATACAGCATGATTAGTCACGTAGAGCAATGAGATGCTTCTATTCACCTAAAGATGGTCTCCATCAAGCAGAGAATGTTTATCTTCTCCAGAAGATTTTTCTCATTTTCAACTAATGCTGGTTGATCACGAAGAGCATCTTTATGGACAGTGCATAGTTCTTGATAGCGAACTAAATCACCAGAATTGAAGGCTTCAAGGATATAATATAGCCACTCAACTCTTGTCCCGAGGAGACTTTTCATCTGCATGAATTTCAGAAACAAATAGCAATAAGGCAAAATTATTTATTATTGCATACACAAAAATGTTCCAAAGTAAATGTAAAACTAGTTGGAGAACTTAGGTGAGCAAATTGTATGTTGGATCTTTTCAAACATAGTAAGCTTTATCAAAAGTGCTGACATTAGTTATGTTGCCGGGACCCCTTATTTGGTCCGATGAACTAGTGAATCCACTTGAGTCTACATCCTAAGACTACAGCCTGTTGGACTTCGTGTCCCTTTCGTCTTGATCCACAGTGGGATATGAGGCCCACTATGCAGGCTCGAAGTCCTATCATGGACTTTTGGTGTACAAACCTCGTTGTCCCACGAGTTCATCAACACGCGACCACATGTGAATGGCCGGCCAGGCACGTGTTATTTCAGTTATTCAGTTGCATATAATTGCACCTGATATATAACATTTTTTTTCTTTTCTGTTTTGCTATCGAAAATTTAAAAAAAGAAGTAGAAGAAAAAAAAAGATAGTCTATATTTTCTCTCTATAAATAGACAAGCACAGCTTCCTAATGGCATGAGTTTCAGATGAGGAATAGATAAAACGTAATGAGCCAGAAATGTCACTTACAATTGGATGTGCAAGTAGTTCACCAAAGTTGTAGATATTCTCCCCCAAGAGCGCTGACAGGGAAAGGTCAAATGCCAAATCCTGCAAAACAACAGATTTAAGTCAACTTACCGTGAAGCAGGGCCCATGACCAGATCCTATCCATTCAGAATGCATACAACATAACCATGTAATTATACATGCTTCACTGACATCAGTTTTTCCTAACTACTAAAATTACTAACAGGATCACCAAGATTGGCATAATAAACATAAATGACAGAAGACTGGTATATTTAAGAATAATGACATGTTAAATCTAAAGAACGAAATATGTAAGATTCTAGGTGATCAGACCAGTAAATATGAACTGGTGCTGATCAGGGAAATATGCAGGTACTTGTAACCTACCAATAGTACCATCCCACCATTGCATAAAATTTAGTACAAGTTTAAAGTTGTAAAGGTGATGAGCGTCAGTTTACTCATGAGATACTTTCTATTATAGGTTGCACAGGCGCACATTTCATATATTTCATATTAGAGTGGTAGCTCACATTAATCAATGTATTTAGGGGTCAAGGGATGATTACGTTAACCTTCAGCAGTAAAAGCACACTTCAATTCAGGAAGAGACCATGAGAGCTAAGTGTTCAATGGCGCTCCAGCCTGCAGAGTGGTACAGATTTTATATACAGCTTACCCTTGCATGTTTGCAAATACTTAGTTGTTTTAGGCTCTCAAAGCCTTGACTTGACCAACTTTTACCCAACGTGCAACTTACTACTATGCCAAGGCCCATCCCCCAAACAAAGACTCAAAGAGAAACTTTTGTGAGACCACCTTAGAGAGACCAAAATCAAACATCACATATTTAGTTACAAATATCGCATATTTAAAACTACAGATAATGCAGTTTATTATTATACACACGATGTTTGAAGTTGAACATATGATTTCTGCTGTTAAATATGTGATGTCGGCATGGTCTCTTCACGAAAGTTTTTACCAAACATACAAACTTAAAGTAATATAAATTTACCACTTCAATAAAAAATCAATATAAAGGGGAAAAATGATAAGCTAGATAGCTTCAGTTATGGAATAGCTCATAAGACTTGGAACGTCAATAATTGCATAATGGTTCCGAAATGGCTCTCGCTTGGTTGGGGTTTAGTTTGGATACATGAAGGAACTACTCTACACTTGGAACCACATACGAAAACACTTGGGGCCAAAATAATAGTGTAGCTTTCATGTAGATGTAAGTGTAAAGAGTTTTAATGACTCTCGAAGTAACATAGTCAGGAACTATCTGACTTAAAAAATAAAATTAACCATGATGTTGGAGTATTAATATATACGACTAGATCCCACAAATCTCTACAAGTTCGAACTTTTAGATGAGATGGAATTCTATCATAATATCAGGAGCTCCTGGCTCACACCCCCACGGGGTTCCAATCTCCACGAAGACAATCTCCGCCCCATATTAAATTTTTCCTCGAATGAATTCCCCAAAGAGGTTGAAATCAGCCACGAGTGCGGGGAGTGTTAGAGTATTAATTAATATATATGACTAGATCCCACAACTCTCTACAAGGTCGAGCTATTAGACGAGATGTAGATGGATCAAGGCAACGGAATCCCTTATGATTGACACTATAGCCAAGAAAAATGCAAGGAGGGCTTCGAGGCGAGAATTTATGTGGGACATAATCTCGTAAGCAAGGAAAACGCGATAATCAAACGGAGGGAAATTTGCATGATTAGGAGAAGTACCAAAAAGAACTTCAAATGGGAATAGATTGTTTAAAACTGGTGAAGGAATGCGATTGATTGATTGTACAAACGGCGGTGCAAAAGGTATCCCACCAAAACTCAATGGAGTGAAAAAGCATGGATAAACCCATTTTCGTAACATGACGATGTTTCCTTTTAGCCCTTCCATTTTGAGAAGGAGTTTAAGGACACGAAAGTTTATGACGAGTTCCATGTTGACGAAGGTGATGTTGAAATTTGTGACTAACGAATTCACCACCATTGTCACTTTGAAAAGCTTTATGGCACAAGAAAATTAACATTCAACAAAGGCACGAAATTGCACAAAACTCCATGAGAAACGAGAGTAGTCATCAATAAAAATCGCATAAAATCGAAAACCAGAGTTTTAAGTTATGTGAGCCGGTCCACAAATATCACAATGAATCAACTCTAATACATGAGACGCACGTTTATTATTAATGGAAAAGCTAAACGGCGATTTTTTTGCTAATCGACAAGAACACAAAAGTGGAGACGGCAAAAGAGAAGAAACAGAACGAAGTTTCTTCTTATTCAAAATAGAAATGATAGCATTGGGACATGGCCAAGTCGACGATGCCAAAGTTCAAACGAGCCATTAAGACTCTTGGAACGAAGAGCAGTGATGAAAGCCGAATGTCCCTCTTCCAACAAGTACAAGCCCCCTTCATGTCGACCTCTTGCCAACGGAGTCTTTGTCTCTCGATTCTGGACAAGAAAAGAATTTTTAGAAAAGACAACATCAACAGGATAATCCTAGGTGAGTTTACTAATCGAAAGTAAATTTTTTGTGAGGTGAGGCACCAAAAGAACATCAAGTAATTTGAGATTAGTATTAATAGAACGAAAACCAGTATGGAAAATGGGCAAAGAAGAGCCATTGCCAACGATTATCGTACCTTTACCACCATAAGAAGTAACCGTGTCTAGATTGGATGTCGAAGGGGACATGTGAGCGGATGCTCCCGAGACCATGTACCAGTCTGGTACACGAGTAGCCAAAGAACAAGAATTATCAAAGGCTTCCGCAATATGAGCATCATTAGTAGAAATCTGTTGATATCAATTCAGGCAGTTGGTGGCATAGTAGCCTTCAACCATGCAGATTTGGCACCGTGGAGGACGGCGCAACGCATTAGGGCCTCTCCCAAAAGACTGATTCCACCCATTTCGACGGTTATATCCCCTGGTATTGTAAGAAGTAACCGGACCATTTCCTGTGGAGAAAGTGGGACGAAGGGTCGAAGTATACACGACAACAAGTTGTGGGGTCGGTCCATTTGGGTGGTGAGAATTTCGATATTCTGTGCTGAGGGAATTAGTTTTTCAATCGGAGGGATTGGGGTAATGGCAAGATGAATACTGGCATAATAAAGGAAGGAATGACCAATGCCACGCAAAAACCAATGCGATTTCTCCTTAGAATAAACAGAACAGCCGAGGGCGGCCAACTGATCGCACAACGACTTGACTTGTAGGTTGTAGCGTGCAACAGTATTGTTGCCACGGGTGAGGGCTTGAAGCTCATCTCGAAGACGAAGCTCTCGGAGCTTCAATGAGTGACGAAAGGCTAAAACCAGATCCAGACTGCCTTAAAAGTATCGCAGCCTACGATGATGGACAGAGCTTCATCCGTTAATGTGGAATGGAGGAAGCTGATGATCCGCTGGTCAAGATAAAACCAAGCAAACCATTCTGGATTGTCAAAAACCTTGTCATTCTGATTGGTGACGGTTTTGGATGGAGGAGGATTAGAGCTATCAATGAAGGGGAAAAGTTTGGAGCCGCTCAGAACTTAGTTTAGTGGTAACTAGGTGTGCCATTCCGGAAAAAACAGGGCCAGTTTCAACGGGATTAGAGGAAGGAGATGAAGAGGAGGAACTGGCCATGGCTGCGGGAAAAAAGGAAGAAAGCAGACAGAAGGAGAAGGCTAGTTACATTGCCTGGGGAATGATACCATGTAAAGAATTGTATTATGATCCACACAACTTATGTGGTTGTGCCTTGCATTACATAGTTGTAGAAAGTGTACAGGTAGTTACATGTTTGAGGAGAATATGTCAAAGAATTAAACAAAGAAAGAGTCAGTCTAAACTAACTACAAAGAGTGGAGTAATGTGCCTTGATAGTAGGCATTGCAGTTTCATTGTTTACAGCCCCCCACAAGCGAAGCGTCGGATTAGACACGACGCGAAGCTTGGCCCGAAAAGTGTGAAACAGAGACCGCGAGACACTCTTGGTGAATATATCTGCTACATTTGAATCAGTAGGAATAAATTGAGTAGTTAAACGTCCCAAAAGCACCAACTCGCCAGTAAAGGAATAATCTAGCTTACATGCTTAGCACGTTTATGAGTGATCGGATTTCCACCGATAAAGATAGCAGCTTTATTATCACATAATAGGTTCATGGCTGAGCCAAATTATTTCACTAGAAGCATTAGCAAGAGCCCTATACTCGAATTCGCATCTTGATCGTGAAACAGTAGGTTGCTTCTTGGAGTACCACAAAATTAAGTTCGGGCCTAAGAAGATAGAAAAATCTGACGTTGAACGATGCGTATCGGAACAGGAGGCCCAAGAAGCATCAGAATATGCAAGTAGCGAGGGGACACCTGCTGCAGCAAAGTCAAGACCATAGTGAATGGTGCCTTTAATGTAGCGTAGAATCCGTTTCACAGCTTGAAAATGCAACATTGTGGGTTTATGCATGAATTAACAGCATATGCAATATCAAGATGAGTAATCGTATGATATTGAAGTGCCCCAACAATCGACCGATGAGTCGAAGGATCATCAAATGTAGCACCATCTAGGCTTAATTGTTGGCCAACAATCATAGGAGTGTTATGGGTTTACACTCTGCCATTTGAGCACGCACTAAAAGATCATGAGCGTATTTGGCTTGGCTAAGAAATAGACCATTAGAAGTGTAATAGACTTCAAGGCCAAGGAAGTAGCCAAGTTTTCCAAGATCTTTGATGGCAAATTGATTGTCCAGTGAAGTAATAAACCGTGTGATAAGTGCCAAATCACTGTCCATAATAATGATATCGTCAACGTAGTCGAGCAGATAGAGAAGAGTATTACCTTTGGAGTAAATAAAGAGAGAAGGATCTGCTTGGCTACTGGAAAAACCTTGGGAGAGCAAGAAACTACTTAGCCTGCGAAACCAGGCAAGCGGAGCATGCTTTAGGCCGTAGAGAGCCTTACGGAGACAATAGATGTGCATTGGAGCCAACAGATTAGCAAAACCAGGGGGTTGTTCCATAAAAACCTGTGTCATCAAGAAAGCCAAAGCCATTGAGGAAGGCATTTTTGACATCTAATTGGCGTAGAGGCCAACAGTTCAACACGACCAGAGAAAGGACAACTCGGACAGTTGTTGCTTTGACAACCGAACTGATAGTGTCCGTGAAGTCAAAACTAGGAACCTGATTGAAGCCTTGGGCGACAAGACGAGCCTTTAAATGCTCAATGGAGCCATCTGCCAGATATTTGGTTCGAAACACCCACTTTGAGCCAATAATATTCATACCAGACTGTCGTGGAACCAAGTCCCACGTATGATTGCAACGAAGAGCCTGAATCTCGTCATTCATGGCGCGAACCCACTCCAGATGTTTGAAAGACCTGAATGTTTTCGGCTCCGACTGAGCCAACAGAGCCTGAAAAAGTTTAGAAGAAACATCAGTATTCAAGCCGGGATACTTAATTTTGAAAATTCCTCTTTGAGCTCGAGTCTGCAACCGGTGGGTAGGTTAAGGATAGTGAGGGGTACGGGTGATACAGACAGGACGGGAAGCTGGCGTGAGAGACTGCGCAAAGGGGGTTGTAGCTTGTGTCGGAGTGTGCAGCGGTGAAGAGGGCGGAGACAGCACAGGGGAGGAGGGTGGAGACGGTGAGTGGACTGGAGATGGCGAAGCAAGGAGCGGAAGAGAAGGCGGAGCTGCAGAGCAGATGGAACACGGACCTGAATTAGATGCAGCGTGTGGAGACACAGTAATGGGCTCAGTGACACAATCAGGCTGAAGAAAGGCTTGATAGTCAAAATCCGTAATGGACTGAGCATGACGTGTTATATAAAGACGAGACATATTCTCCTTAAACTTATAACTACCTGTACACTTTCTACAACTATATAATGCAAGGCAAAGCCACATAATTTGTGTGGATCATAATACAACTATTTACATGGTATCATTCCCCAGGCAATGTAATTAGCTTCCGTCTACTTTCTTCCTTTCTCCCCGCAGTCATGGCCAGTTCCTCCTCTTCATCTCCTTCCTCTGATCCCGTTGAAACCGGCCCTGTTTTTTCCGGAATGGCACACCTAGTCACCACTAAAATAAGTTCTGAGAACTATATCAACTGGCAAAGCCAGATCTTTCCCCTTCTTACCGGCTCCAGACTTTTCCCCTTCATCGATAGCTCTAATCCTCCTCCACCCAAAACCGTCACCAATTAGAATGGCAAGGTTTTTGACAATCAAGAATGGTTCGCCTGGTTTTATCTTGACCAACGGATCATCAGCTTCCTCCATTCCACATTAACGGATGAAGCTCTTTCCATCACCGTAGGCTGCGATACTACTAATGCACTCTGGGATCCTCTGTTTTAGCCTTTCGTCACTCATTGAAGCTCCGAAAGCTTCGTCTCCAAGATGAGCTTCAAGCCCTCACCCGTGGCAACAATATCGTTGCACGCTACATCCTACAATTCAAATCGTTGTGCGATCAGTTGGCCGCCTTCGGCCGTTCTGTTGATTCTGAGGAGAAATCACATTGGTTTTTGCGTGGCCTTGGTCATTCTTTTCTCCATTACGCAAGTATTCAGCTTGTCATTACCCTCATCCCTCCGATTGAAAAACTAATTCTCTCAGCCCAGAATTTCGAAATTCTCACCACCCAACTGGACCGACCCCCACAACCTGTTATCGTGTATACTTCGACCCTTCATCCCACTTTCTCCACCAGAAATGGTTCGGTTACTTCTTACAGTACCAGGGATCGCGGTCGTGGAAATAACCGTGGCAATGAGCGGAATCAGTCTTCCGGGAGAGGCCTTAATGCTCCATGCCGTCCTCCACGGTGCCAAAACTGCAGGGTTAAAGGCAACTATGCCACCAACTGTCCGAATCGTTATCAGCAGATTTCTTCTAATGATGCTCAGATTGCGGAAGCCTTTGATAATTCTTGTTCTTTGGCTACTTGTGTACCAGACTGGTACATGGACTCGGGAGCATCAGCTCACATGTACCCTTCGACATCCAATCTAGACACGATTACTTCTTATGGTGGTAAGGGTACGGTAATCGTTGGCAATGACTCTTCTTTGCCCATTTATCATACTGGTTTTCGTTCTATTAATACTAATCTCGAATTACTTGATGTTCTTGTGGTGCCTAACCTCACGGAAAAATTACTTTCGATTGGTAAACTCACCGATGATTATCTGTTGATGTTGTCTTTTCTAAAAATTCTTTTCTTGTCCAGAATCGAGAGACAAAGACTCCGTTGGCAAGAGGTCGACGTGAAGGGGGCTTGTACTTGTTGGAAGGGGGGCATTCGGCTTTCATCACTGCTCTTCGTTCCAAGAGTCTTAATGGCTCGTTTGAACTTTGGCATCGTCAACTTGGACATGTCCCAAATGCTATCATTTCTATTTTGAATAAGAAGAAACTTCTTTCTGTTTCTTCTCTTTTGCCATCTCCACGTTTGTGTTCTTGTCATTTGGCAAAATATCGCCGTTTACTTTTCCCATTAATAATAAACGTGGGTCTCATGTATTAGAGTTGATTCATTGTGATCTTTAGGGACAGACTCCCATAACTTCAAACTCTGGTTTTCAGTTTTATGCGATTTTATTGATGACTACTGCTCGTCTCTCATGGATTTATTCTTTAAGGCACAAATCCGACTTCTATGATATTTTTGTGCAATTTTGTGCCTTTGTTGAATGTCAATTTTCGTGCGCCATTAAAACTTTTCAAAGTGACAATGGTGGTGAATTCGTTAGTCACAAATTTCAACATCACCTTCGTCAACATGGCACTCTTCATAAACTTTCGTGTCCTTACACTCCTCAAAATGAAGGGCTGAAAGGAAACATCGTCATGTTACGAAAATGTTCTATCACATGGGAACTAGGAAAATGGGTATCAAATGAATATATAATTGCAAGTAAGGTGTTGCTCAAATAAGAACTGATAAAGTGGACATTATTAGTGTAAAATAATACTCCATCCGTCCCCATGCCCAATCATTGAGAAGGACATGGGTTCTTAGAGCAAACCATATAAATAATTTGAATAATTTAGAAAATATAAAGGTGAATTGAATAGAAGTATGAGATAATGAATAAAGTGTAAAAGAGAATAATATAGTAGGAGAGAGATTTTTGCATTTTAACCATGGAAGACGAACAATAAAAGAAAGGGAAGTGGGGAGTTGAGATTTTGACAGGGGGAGTATGAAACGTGTCCCTTTTGGATACTATAATTTATAATGGGTCCTAGTTAACTAGGAAGAAGAGAAATGACAATCTTATGAGCCAAAACACAAAAGCTAGCTTTTATGTTCGGCTCTTGGGCTCTCCCATAGCCTTATAAACCTCATACAGTAAAAAGTATCCAATTCCTTGACTGCAATTTGGATCAAAAGAAAGCATTGTTGAGTTTCCTAATTTAGCATGATGATTGTTGTTTGCACATTTACCAGCAGACTTCCGTATAGTCTTTCGCTGTTCTCTATATTTGAGTCTAAACGTGATTAACTTTCAGCAGTGCGACCACAGTACAATCATTATACACTAGTATGCATTATCTATTCAGTCATACATGCCATATCATATCCAAAATTCGACATGCAATAATTAACTCTTTTAGTGACTAATGCAAGCTGCATGCTGCAACAAACTTAGTCAAAATTGCACCATAATCACAGGGGGTAACGACATTTTTTTACAAAAGGCAATTAACTTACTCAAACACAATTTGAAGTAAAAGCCTGACAGGAACATACCTGCTTAAACGAATCTGATAAAGACTCGACAGAAGTGTAAGCCAGGTAAAGAAGAGCACTTTTGTAGAACTCAGCAAAATCCGGGATAGATTTATAGTATTGAGATGAAACCCAATAGTAGCTGGCATACACGGATGGATCAATGTCGGTCATGCTATCGAGAGAACTCTTCCCCTCATCTAAAAGCTTCTTGCATTCCTTTGGATCCCCCTGCTCCAGCCTAAATGTAGCAATTTGCATTTTGATATACAGTATCGGCTCCTCAATGCGCGTTTCTTTGGTATTACGAAGCTTTTCTATCACTCCTTCAAGATAACTTACACCAGCTTCTTTCTCTGTATACTGCCGCGAAATTATGACAGCAAAATGAGCAAGCTTTAGCAGATTGATCTTTGTCTCGAAGTCCTTTATAAAATTGTGGTAAAGCTGTATAAGAGCATCCCCAGCCTGAAACAAGGTTAAAAGAAAAATAAATAAGCTCATCATATATCAACCTTGTGTAATCAAGGAAAGAAAGGCACAAAAATAATTAAACAGCCATGGTCCAAGAGTTGGCAACAAATTTGAACTGACTTAGAGATAAGAGAAAGAGGTACCTAATCTCCACGGTAAGAGAACATGCTCAGAAAATAGTTTGAGGATAAATTGCATTGTATTAAGATTTAAGGCAGATCTTAACACATGTAAATGTGTAATTCAGTTTGGCAAATACAACGGCAAGTTGTCAATTGTTATCAATATAGTTAACTTAGCTGATTACCCTTAAGGGCAAATATATATCCAACATTATTTTCACTATTTGGAAGCTAGACATGCGAAAATCGAAACTAATCCATCCAGTCATTAGTAGCTCCAGGCAAAGCTGATATCCAATGATACATTGGCATTAATCACCTAATATGCCGGGAAAAGGACGAATACATTCGAAGTTACATCAAATCCATATCTCTACTTTCAACTCCAAGTTGAAGAAATGTTAGATTTTCAGGTGGAAACTTTGAAGAGGCATAACTGAGTGATTTTCAGTGCAATTTATAATGCTGGTATATATTGATCGAAATGAAATTGAATTGAGTAGCAAGAAATAATCAGAATCGTTAAAATCCACGAGAAGAGAAAACCCTAATTGGTAAGAATAAACAAAATTACAGAAAAAATGATGTAGAGATGGGACCTGAAATACAGCTAGGGCGACGAATTGGTCGAGCTTGAGAGAAAGCTGGTGCCATAGCTTGCGCTGGTAGAGATCCGAGAGAGTGGTGTACCACTCGGAAAGCTCCGGATGAGCGTTACTCAGGGACTCCAGGTATTGCAGAGGAGCTGCCATGGCTTTGCTTCTCGATGTTCGATTGATTTGTCTGACAGTCTTGAGTACAACTATTCGTGTTATTACTTCAAGAGTTCTTCAAATAGCTTACCGAACCGAACTTTCGACTCCAAGATAGTCGAGTCGAGTCCTCGGTAAGGCTCGACTCGAATAAAATCACTTATCCTCATCAATGTCATGGCTTTGCTTCTCGATGTTCGATTGATTTGTCTGACGGTCTGAGTACAAACTATGTGTTATTACTTCAAAACACTGGTGTTCCTTCAAATAGCTCACCAAATTGAAGTGAGTCCAGCATAGCCGAATCGAGTCCTAGGTGAGGCTCAACTCGCATAACAACACTTATCTTCATCGATGCTATGCTTTGTACTCTTTCTTACTCGTAAGTTCGTCGCATTCTACTTAAGGAGTGTTTCTAGTTCGTCTTAAGTAGTTTTATCATGTACGACTGTTGCTATAAACATCGTAAGTATTATAAGGAGCAATATTATCTTAAAGAGATAGTCCAACTATCGGCTCTACTATCTTGTCAAATTCAAATTCTATCTGCCAAGCACAAAAGCTACATAAAGCCAAAGTTACCAGCAATCTTAAGAACTATTCTAGTGTTCGAAGATGACTACTTTGACAAAGGATGTACCTAATATATCACCACAATCGACTTGGTGATGTTCCTTCACCTCTAGTCATGGCAAACATCTATCTGGCTAAAATGCCCAAAGAGGCAAAGGAACTTGTTGATTAAAATAGAAGGAGGCAGTTGTCGTATGAATTATGGACTTAAGCAACTTGCTTTGTAAGAATTATATATTAAATTGTTTTACAAATTCTCTATACAATGTATAGTAAGATCTCTTTCTCTAAATTCCTTTGAAAAATGTTGGGAAAGATGAATAGATGCTACATTTGATAAATGATAAAATGATCCACTTAGAGTCGATTGGCACAACTTGGTAGTCCAAGTTAAAGAGAGTATCAAATGCTTCAGAATGATTTGGACTCCAAGAACTTGAAATCAAATGAATCTCTTGGTGGCTGTTCTAGTTGAGAAACTTGACCTTCATAGAAAGAGTTCATTAGTTACCTAAGAATGAAATCTATGGATAATGAGACTAGACAACCTTAATGTCAAATTCCGGATATAGGGAGACAATAGGAGGGTTTTGTAAAGATATTTTGTAAAGCTATCTTAAAAGATATGCAAAGGGCATTTGGTGGAGTCTAAGACAAAATTCAAGAGGAATCGCAACGCCAAAATGAAGGTACTTCCGATGCTCAAAATGCTACAAAGAAATTCAATGGAAGTTGTAATCATTGTCGTGAATTTGCAGTTGGTGATTATATATTGATATACATACAATGATTGTCATTTATTGACTATGCATTATCGGGAGAATTACATTTTTGGTCCTATAATTGGACATCCATTTCGATTTGAGTCCTATGAAAACTTAAATTTGCGTATTTGGTCCTAGACCGTATACGGAATGGCTTATGTGGCTGCTGACAAGACAAAAAAACAAACAGAAAATTCTCAGTGAATCGAAGCAATCAGCAATAGAGATAACAGAAGGCGTGCAAGGTAAAACCAAAGAGCTCCAAGAGCATAAGGCTCTCAGAGCTAAGTTGGGAAGTGATGCACGGAAGGTTGATCTCGATGCTGAAAAGGAGCATTACAAGGCCTCTGCGCAAGAGCTTTTAGTCTGCAAACAGGAGATTTCGACTCTAAGACGGGACTTTGACACAACCTTGGAAGCAAAGTTGGCTGCTTTGCAAACAGTAGAAGAAGCACGTCATATTATGCAGGTCAATGAAAAGAAGCAAAGTGAGCTCATGAAGGAAATTGGGGGAATTAGAGTAAATTAGAGTTTTGGGATTAAGGGTTTCGATTTGGGAGAAATTGAGAATTCGGAATTCGCCATAATTCGTACCGTTTGTTGAAAAATGCGTAGAATTCGTCAATTTGTTGCTTCATTATCCAGCTGGTGTCCATTTCAGCAGCCATTTCATAGGACCAAAAAATCCTCAATTTTTTTACCCTAAATTGAACCAAATAGGATGCATTTTGCAAATTTAAATTTTCATAGGACCATACTAGAAGTGGATGATAAATTATAGGACCGAAAATGCAATTCTCTTCCATACATTATCTTTGAAAGAGTATAATGTATTCTAACTTAAAATATTATTATATGACTTTTCATTCATGTGATATGTTTTATTCTAAATTTATTTATAATTGAAAGTTAAATATATAGTCGAAACAGATTTTACGGGTTCGTACCATTTTGTTATACACATGGTGAAATGTATGAGGTTTCCAATTTCGGAAGAAGAAAAACAGAAATAGATTAATATTACAAAATTTTGACATGACCGTAGATGACGGTATCATGTGGATGTAGAGAAAGAAATAAGGGAAAGAATTTCTTTGATCGATATATATGTGAATTAAATCGATGAAAGAAGCATACATAGAACTACTACATGATAGGCAGAATGAATAAATTGATACCAACGTAAATTAATCTAGACCAAGTTATTCATGCTGAAGGTGCTGTATTTTGCAATCTTCTCAAAGCAATCGTCGCCAACACCCTTAATCCAATCCTCAAACTTTTGCAACTCCGGGTCGTCCAGCACCGACGCGCACTCTGAGCATGTGTCGATATCGTTCATGAATGCGCTCATGTCGAAGTTAGCCTTTGTGTAATCACCCACCTTTATGTCCTCCATGCCTTTCTTCAATGCATCAACTGCGCTGCTGTATACCTCGCTACAAATGCTAAGGCACTCCTTTGTTGCATCGTCTGTCGAGGATTCTTTGATCTTTGGTTCGATTTTGTTCTGTGTGAAGAGCTCCATCTTGTTTGCAGCAAATGCCATGTTTGTCTTTAGGTACACCGAGTCAGTGTGGGAATCCTTTGCCGAGGAAGTTGACTTTAGGTCGTAATCAACAAAGTTGTCACCTGCAAGGACAAAGAAGCGCAATTTAATTGGTAACATATCAGTGGTTCGAGTAACCATGGGGAACCATTATTCATCCTACTACTGGCATTTGGAAAAAAATAATCACCCGAGGGGCCGGGACTGGGAGCAGGGCCTGGGGATGAAATCGTGCTGTAGGTGAATTCAGCTGGGCCGGGGGCAGAGGCGGGGGAGACGTGGCCAATTGTAGTTTGGGCGATGGAGAGGGATAGTATGACGACTAAGGCCAGGACAACGGGAATACTGACTGCCGCCATTTTTATTCCCCAAAATACGAGATGAGAAAAGAAATTTAGTTTTTGTTTTTTTTTCTTTTTGATTTCTTATTTCATGTTTGGAGTGAATATAAGTAGAAGGATTGGAGAGGCATTCATACTAACTTTGGTGGATGGTTTGAATGGAAATCCATCATCTTCGTGACCAGGAAGTGTTTCATGGCTCTCCTTTGTTTAGTTTGTTATCCTTTTCCATGTATTGTTCATTGGACTCAACTTTTGATGGTACAAGTAAACGCAAAATTTGTGACAACCTACCTTTATTTAGACACCAGCAAGGTTACAGTATCATGAGCTCCAATTCAAGGAAATATATCGTCACATCGTACCAAATGTCACACATTCTATTTATATTTGCACTTTATTTTCATTAACTTTCACGCTATACCTTTATCCAAATAAAAAATTAAATGTGACATTTGATATGATGGAGGTGTACAACGACATAGTCAAACTTATCTCAACATCTAAGATACATGTGATTGATTCATGTAACTGATTATTGTGTGATGATTAAAGACAAAGGAACTCAGGTTTCCACAGGAGAAATTCAAGGTTGTCAAACTCTATACAGGTATGAATGCAAAAAGATTCCAAGTATAGTGAGTTACTTTTAGGCTTTATATCCCAGCACCGTTACATTCTTCAAGCAATTTGAGGATATTATGCTCTGGGGCACTGATTGATGGCAGTATAACTCTGTTTTGAGGGTGTCGAGGAGGCTTTGCTGCATGATTCACGGGTTCAACTGGCGTTTGATCCTGCATCACTTTTGGCACTGGCAAATCAGCTCTCACACCTGAGGATACTCTCTCCTTCCATATTCTTCCATCCTGTTCAGAGACTAAAAATCAGATGTACTTCCAACAGTTTCCAAATCTAGTGAGGAAGAGTGTGTGCGTTTTTCCCCAAGACATATGTTAAGTGTAGATGAAAAGGAGGATGAGAAAGAGACAAACACCGACAATTTTTTTAAAATCTTGTTTCCAACTTATGAGTCATGACTCAAGTAGCAGCTTCATGACTTCAAAACAAATAATTCACCTACTAATTTGTTCAGTTCTGAATTCTACCTGAAATCAAGGAATGGCTACAACATATTATGTGCATATCCAGGTGAACTAGTAAACCGTCTACACCCAAAAATTTGATTGTCGGTTCTCATTAACTACAAATAAAAAAGAGCCAGAGATTCGGAAACCAATATTTTCAAGAACCAGTTGTCTTGGAATAATTAAAAGTGAAATATGACAGTTACCCATACATACCAGATGATTTGAAACAATTTTGAGGGATAAAACTTAGCTTTTATTCCACGAGCAATAACCAAAACATACACACACGACTCTCCAAACATAGAATTGAAAAGTTTGTAACATGTAAAAGACCACTAGTAACAAAATGAAGAGATTCCTGATTCCCAATTACAAAATGTCATAACAAATTAACAATTACTATGGGAAGAATGAAACCAGAAATTGTGGATTTGATATTTGATTTTCCCAAGAGCATGTGCTGGATCAGCCGTTCAGGTGAAAAATGTTCAACACTAAAAGGTTAAAGTGATTTCCCCCCAGCCAAAATGTATCAATATACAGTGCGTAGTTAAGCACATTTTCTTATCAACTAATACTTCTGTTCAGATACTCTCAGAAAATCTCCCACATTAAATTTTCTCTCCGCCTCCCAGATTCTAGCACATTGCAGGAACAATGGAACATAGAAGATACATAAACAATGATGACGTGGAGTGCAAAACTGCTACCAATAAGACCACCGTGAAACAAAAGTACGAAATATGGTTGCCAAGTGCAATCATGTAAAGAGAGATGCACATAAACCCTCAGCAATTCATATGCACAGAACAGAACTAGGTTGTGAACTACAGCAATTCCTCAGAACTAAGAGATAGACATGCTGTATCATGATCTTTACTTTCTAAAATCAAACAGACCAAAGGTACTTGTTACACTGAATTAATTTAATTTTGACTAATTCAATCGATTTTGACGTTATAAAAGAAAAAAGTAAAAGTAGATCTTCAACCAATTTGTTATACTGAAATTTTAACTTCCACACTTTTCCTTTTTTCATTTTCACTTATACTTCAAGTATATTGATTTGATAAAATATAGTTAATGAATTTTAGAAAAGAAAATCTTACATGTATAATCTGCACAAATATATATACTACAGTACAGTAACATAAAAAGCAGTATTAGTACAAACATATGAAACAATCAAGACCTTGTGAGAAGTCTTGAAAGGTTCGGAGCATAAGTAACATCACTTAATGATCATATCAGCAGTATATCATAACACGAAATGGATTGGTATTCCTGGGAATGTGGCAAAAGGTAAAGCATAATTTGAACGGAGAACCAGATAATTTTGGTTTATCTCCAATATACTCAGACTTACATTAAGAATCGAAGGCTCCGGAAACGGACAGTGGATGGGGTGATCATTGTCAAGAGGCTCAGTTGGGTGTTCAACTGGCTTAAACTCAATTGCAACATCAATACCATGAGTTGCTGTCGATGCAGCTCTGTGTAACGTAGAGGTCGTTGTCAGGTCCGTATTAACAGGCAAAACTTCCTGTGTATCCTATAATTAACAAACAACAAAAGTTAGTCTTGATCAAGTTACCGCCGGTTCAGGAACTCGAATCAATCAATTCAGATTTGAGAATAGCAGTTGTTGTCACCGAGTGTGATTGACCTAAGAACAAACATAACTTTATACCAATCCTATAACTTGTAGATCAACCAAACCATTAAGGCTCCATGAACTGAACAAAACTGATCATGAATGAACTTGTATAAAAAATAATTAAGCGAATCTGAACTGAACTGAAATTAATGTTTTCCATACAAATATAAATGAACTTTACACCAAGACGAAGCAAACACAATCCAAAGAGACGGTAAATGGTGAGAAGGCTTACAAGGGCAGATTGGGTACGTCGATGACCAGCTGATTTGGTGACTGAAAATCTTGAGAAAAGTCCTACCATGTTTGTTTGCACTTTGCAGTCCCAGAAAAGAAGACTAAAGCTTATTTCTTTGTTTTGACCTTTCGACTTCTTGTTTGCGTATAAAGTTTGGTTTGGTTCTCTCTCCAGTATGTGGACAGTGGACAGACAGATAGAAGAGAATAACTTCAATAAATTAGAGAGATGGGGATGTGGTGGATCGATTAAACAAAACTCAACTTTGCCTGCCGCGTAATGTCACTGCCTACTTTTTCAATTCATTTTTTATTTCGTGCGCAGTTAACCAAATCAAACTAAATTTTCAACTCAACTGTATATTTCTTTGCAAGTAAATTTTAATTGAAAATAATGTTTATATGAAATTTTTGGTTGCTACTAAATTAGTGTTCTTAAAAAATAAAGATACTGCTATTACAAACCATGATAGTAAACATATACCAATATGTTCTAAAAGAATCACAACTCACTAAGCGATCATATTCTATAAGATTTTTCATATCGTTCGACATATATGAAGTACTGAAGTAGCTTTAAAATGTTATATACATAGATTTTATTCGGTACTTACTTCCCGACTAGCTTTGATGAGCTTATTATCAAGTAAAATGTTACGTCAACACTTAGCCGGTAACTAATTGATAAACTTGTTCAAGAAACTTATTAAAATACATAGTATACTAATAATATCTCTTACCGTTATATAAAACCTACATTATATTAATTAATATATATATTATAATGTGACATATATCTTGATTACTTATTGTATCACTTCATGCAATCGGAGATATAATTATAAATTGTCGAGAATAAAAATCACAAATGATCATTTGGTTAATCTGTATTAATTATAAAGAAAGAAAAAAGAGAAATAGTAGTCCCATGTTGCTATATAAAGTGGTTTGAGTACATGGTTCCCAAATTGAGGTTTTGCTTTGGTAGTGCAGTGGTTCAATACTCCTACTCCTATCTGGCTGTACATCTATGAGTTGAGAATTTGAGATACATACAGAGAAAGTGAAGGAAACGAAACCTTACGAAAATGGAGTGTGGGGTGTTAGACGACGATGAATGGGACGAAGAATTCATCCGGCAAGCTGAAGAACTTGCCAAAGCCGCACTCGCCTCTCGCCCTCCTCCGCCACTCAGCTACTCGCCGCCTCGTCAGCTCACACAACGATTCGCCCAACCTACCCTCACTATCGATCATCTTCACCACACTTCTAACCTCGCCAAGGACCAGGAGATTCATACACTCAAGGTTTCATTTCATTTCACATATTAATGCTCTCTCTATCTGCTTACCTAGCTACTAGTACTATTACTTTTCACTATTTCTTCATTTTCACCGAAAACCTAATTCCGTTCATTTTCTGCAGGAAGAGCTCGGCCGTGTGTCTGAGGAGCTCAACCAACTGGTATGCAATCCTAATGTGTAATACAGCTTTTATCGCGGTTTTCGGAAGACTTGTTGATTTTTTTTTTGAATTCCAAGTACTTTTTGGGGTTTGTTTGTAATTACAAATTGCTTGTGACTTATCAATGTGAACTGTGAAGTTGACATTTACATCTTCTATGAGTTCGAACATTGCAGTACCTGATGAGTAGATAGATATTAACAAGGGTGTGGATTGTATTACTTGAGTTTCAGTCACTTTATTTTGCGGTGTTGGTAAATTATAATCTCCTGTTGAGTTTGTGTTGGTGTGTATGAGGAGCTCAATCAACTGGTATGCAATCCTAATGTGTAAAACAGCTTATATTGTCGTTTTCTGAAGATTTGTTGTTTTTTTTTGAATTGGAACTACTACTTATTGGGGTTTGTTTGTATATACAAATTGCTTATGACTTATCCATGCGAAGTTAACATTTGCTTCGAGTTTGAACAACGCGATAGCTGATAGATATTTACAAGGGTGTGGATTGTATTACTTGACTTGCAGTCACTTTATTTTGCGGCGTGGATAAATTATAATTTCCTGCTGAGTTTGAACAACGCAATACCTGATGAGTAGATGTAGATGAATATTAACAAGGGTGTAGATTGGGTTACTTGACTTTCAGTCACTTTGTATCTTGCGATGTGGATAAATTATAATCTCATGTTGAGTTTGTGTTGTTGGTTTGTGAGAGCAGGAGCAAGAATGTTCTGTACTTAGGAAGGAAAGGGACCAGAAGGAGAAGGAGCTGAAACTTGTAAATTTGAAGGTTGAGGCTAAAGTTGCTGAGGAGCATGGTGCAAACATCAAAGACATGTACGGTGTCATATACTTTTGACTTAATATGATGAATACGTTTCATCTCATCTTTATTGTGTCTGCTTGTCTCATTTTAATTTTTCCTTGTGTTTTGGCAGTGCACTGTAAAATCTATACTTCAACTATATTATGTTTTTTATTTTTCATGTATGTATCCAATTAATTTAAGCATTCAGGTCCTAAGCAAAACATGTTCAATTTTTTACTTAAAACCGTAGACAGCTGTAATTGTGAAAACATTTCTGATGTGGTGGTCAATCATCATCAGCTTGGAACTATCTTAATGTTTGTGAATTTTTTCCTCCACCATGTAGTAAGTTCTCCCCTTTTATTTCGTATGTTGTGTGAAATGAGCCATTAACTTACATTTGCAATGGCTGCAGGAATCATATTGCTTCTAGTTCCAAAGACCCAGGGACATCTCGAGAATGTCAAAATGCAAACTCACTGAAAGACCATTTGGGCTTGGGGACAAAATGTAGGTGAGAGTTTCATCAAAACAGTCACAAACTTAGCTTCTAATAACTTTCTTGCCAAAGTAATGAGTTACCTCTTGGCTTTTCTTGTATTTTTTACACAACAGCCTGTAATTCTGTTGGAGTGCAAACAGAGAAGACTGCTGAGTTAAGCTGCCGTGGTTCAGAGAAGTTGCTTAGTCTGTGGAACTCAAGTGAACAAGAAGAGCGAAAACATCTGCTTGGAAAGCTTCTTACGACTTGCGGAGCAGATATTAATGTGCTATTTGGGTACATGACCCCCAATCAAAACAACTCTGACATTCCTTTGTTAGATAAACAACATCCCGATAGGCTTACTGAAGCAGCCAAAGTGTCAGTGCTTTACTCTGAGTGGATGAAGGTGGGTGATTCATGACTCCTGTTCATTGCATGGGCCATGATGTACAATACCAGTTGTCTTTCTCTATCAGTTCCCTCAAGTGTCGAATAATTATATTTCTAATTGTTTGCTTATTAACATTTCAGATCGGTGATGGAATGTCAAGATTGGAAGATCTTTTAGAAGCTTTGGTTGATCTTTGCTGTCTCAGAAATGTGAGTCACCGACCTAGATGATGTATCTTTCTTGCTATTGATATGTGTTATAATTCAACACAATAGATGATTTTTTTCCTGGTGATGTTCGCAGTAATTTATTAACACACAATTGCTATATTTATATCAGGAGCTTTATTGATCAGTATGAGTGTATGACTTAGATTAAGTACTTTAAATTTGTCAAACAAATAAAATAAAATAAGAGAGAACCTTGATGTCCTAGTTTGACAGTGCAAAGATCTGTTATTTCCCTATTTGCAAACATCATAACCATCATTTTTGGATTTTCTGGCCAATCACTTTAAATTCGTTAACTTAGCTCTCAATCATTTAATGTATGGTCTATATTTACTGAGCAGAATGTGCTTATGTTACAGGTTGTTATTGTTCATAGGTCTCTTTGTGTTATACGCACAGCTTTGATGAGTTCCTTCGGCATTGGGAAGAACTTGGGGAGAAGGTGCAATGAACTATCTCATGCTTCATCTTTGTTTAGTTTTTTCTTACAATATTTAAACATGTTACTGTAAGATTAAACTAGTTCAGCATATGCTATTTAGATACTAGTAATGGTTATGGCTACATTGTAATGTCCTATATTCACCCATTCTCTCTTTTTTTCCAGCCTTTTCTGATTTGACCTTATTTGGAGTTATATCTATTTAATGTTGTCTGAATATGAGCTTTAGACAATAAAAGAGGTATCTTATGTTTTCGTTTTTGTTTGTTCTTCTTTTGCCTTATTCAAAGTCATGCCTATTTTCATTATGTTGCATCAACAGTTTACCACTAATGTGGTTTATAGCACTTGAACTGTAGATCAACTTAGTCTGTGATCCTTAGGTTACAACACTCTGATATTAATAGTATCCTTTCTGGTGAATTAGTTTTTTCTTTTTAGCTGGAAAGTTCCCTGCTTATGTTTGGCTTTATAATGTTTTAAATTCTTGAATATCCACATTCAAGGTGACCTGCATGATCAACAATATATAACTAAAAAAAAAAAAAAAAAGGCTCCCTTTGCAGATGGGTTCAATAAGCATGAGCTATAGATTTTCTGATGGATGATAGGACCATGATAAGAAAATTTGTGTATTTTGTATAGTAGTGTATGATTAAAGTTGATTGAATCATACTTTTGTGGTCCTCAATTTATAATCATAGTTGCATAAAGCACCATGCTTTCTGTTTCTATCTTAGGCAACACTTGGTTTATGCATTTCTTGTGCAATTCAGTTTATCTGTGAGAAAAAAGGTAACAGAAAGAAAAGAGCTAAAATTCAGACGTTGATTTTCGATGTGCTTTTATTGTTAGCAGGGAAAATGTCACTGTGGATGAAACACTTTCTGGAAACAACAATTCTGAAATACACAGATACGGCTATTCTGGGAATGAAACACTTTTTGTTGCAAATATGTCACGGATGTTCAATCAGAGCAATATTCCACATGGACTTAGCTTGCCAAATATCAATGACACTGGTCCTGGTGATTTTCTCAATCATGACAGCTTTGCAGAATCTATTTCTACTGCATGCTGGGTTTCTTTCTTTGAACGTATATGCCAAACTGCTAATACAAACAATGACGAAAGGATAAGATTTTATGCACTGGCAATCATGAATCTGATCCTCTTGAGACAAAATGCTTACATGGAGAGAGACAAGTGAGTTATTTCCGTTGTCAATGTTACTGTAAATATTTATTATTCCTATCTACATCAAGTAAGGACCTTCTTGGGATAGGTTTTCTGGGGACCAATTGTTCCAAACTCTAGCACAACTGTTAAAGAGGGATGCCGGATTTTTTGTGCAAGACCTAGCTGTTCGTGTGCTTTCTTTGCTATGCAACTGTAAGTTTATTTCTCGGATCATTAGATTGCTACGCTATACTTCTCAGTTTTCACATTATTTTGTTCAATCTTTCTTGATACTTTGCAATTGCGAAATATTTTGAACAAAATAAGTGAAATATTCTTCCCAGAATTTAAGAATAATTTGAGTTAAAGCTTTGTGCAAGAAATCAATATGCTTGTAATGCATCATTAAGATCAGTTTTAAAGTGCCTAGCTGCTTTATTATGTGATATTACTTGAAAGGTACCAAAATTTATGATATTTGATACGTTAGTTGAATTTTCACATCAGCATGAGTGTAATGACTTCTCTCTCTATTCTGCAAAGGTCCAAAAGTACTAGCTATGCTTTGTTCTGGCATTACAGAGGATAAGTGCTCCAGTGATAAGATGGAGGACAGAAGTCTCCGATCATTGAATCAGATTTTTATTGGCTTGGGAGATTGTGTAGCTTGCAGTGGAACTGCTACTGCGGAGGTAAGCTCGGCAGTAGTCTATCAAGTGTGAGTTTGCACCACTATTTGGAAATTACACTAGCATGCAAGCCCATATTAAGAAAACCTGAACTCATCCCTGTAACAGTCTACCACACCAGATTATGCACTTGTCCGCTGTATGACCTCCACTGTTTTCGACAGTCGTTTATCAGTAGATCCCTTAAATCATAAAGATATGTTTATTGTTTTGTTCCTTACTATTAGAAGTATATTTGTCAGGGTTGTACCGGACGGTCGGACTGGATCTGCCGGGATCCGTTCCAAAAACAGCCTAATAATCTCCCAAACAAATGTTCATTAAGCTGGAGGTCCAAAACTGTCATAACAGAAAAAAAAATGGCGAGCCAGGAACTGGTGAACTGCCAGTTCTTTACTTTTTGGCTTAGACTTTCTTTCTATAAAAAAAATTGCATCCTCATTTCTTCCTTGTTCAAATAACAGTAACAAGTAGGTAGAGACATATTAAATATTGCCACAATTTGTACGCAACTTGGTGTTATGATGAAATCGGAGATCAAAATGAATTAGACCATTAAGGAGAAATGACCGCCATTAGCATGAGTGGATTAGTAAAATAAAATGAGATGAGCAAAAGGATGAAATGATTAGATCAATGAAAAGAAAGATGAAAAATTATGAAATGTAAAGGTAGAGAAGACAGAAGGAAATGAACTGCTCACTTGTTGAGTTTGAGTAATGAAACTGTAGATGTGGTAAAATAGTTTTATACTAGGGTTTTTAATTTTTTGGGCTTGGAATATTGAGTTCTTAATATGGGCCGTATGTCATTGTAAGTTTGATCCGAAGCCAAAATGTAATTCTTTCATAATCGAGTTAATTCTTTTTTTCCTTGAACACCTTTGATTTGCTAGATGCTTTATATTCCCTTTAATTTTTTTCAAAAATTATTGCATAAAATTATATTTTTCTGAATGATGTTATTATTTTTTTATTATATAAAATATTTAAAATTCTATACAAAAAGGCTTGGTATTACGTATATATAATGTCTATATCTGGTGATTATAATGTATATTTTCATATTTGATTTGATTAAAAGTATACATTATATTATGGTGGCATACTGGCATACCACAATTCAAAATTATTGATTCTGTCTAGCCTTTTTTAGGAGGTGACAGGCTTAAACCCTGGCCCCTGCTTCTAAAACAGATTAGAATCATTGTCAAACTGAGCTTTCGGTTATTGTCCTCGTGACCATATGAACCTTGGTCGTCTCAGGATATAAGTGAAAATTGATGAAAGCCACATCTCTACGAGTACCCCAGTGATTTTGAAGTCTCATGTCCTGGCTACCACGAGTTCAACTGTGCTCCAATTTTCTCATCATGTTAAAAATGTTTGCAGATTGATAAGATTCTACTTTGCCCAAACATTTGGGTGGGTTGGGCTGGGAGAGAACCCTTCTAGGGAACCTTATTTGATTTCTGATTTTGTTTTATCTACCGGAAGTCCAATTTAGTGTCATGGATGTTTTTGTTTGCCAACTTTTTACACGTTGGATAGTTCAAGATAGCATGATATGCTGTGAAATTATCTTTGTGTTACTATCTGTGACTGCTTCCAGTCTGATTTATCCTTTTCACTTTGCATGGGCTCCTTTGATGGTTTTTTTCTTGTTTTTTTTACATTCAGGAGATGAAGCTCCGAAGAAATACTATACTGTTTCTGGCTTTCTTGGGGTCATCTGGACAAGCTGGCTTTGACATTTTGCTAAGCTATAAGCTCTCGAAGGGCATCAGTTTTCTCGCCCTTGTTGTACAAAGTTTAATATCAGATTTGGACCTTGGGAAGATTAAGTCTGCTCAACTATCTAACATTGCCAGAGAACAGTAAGTCTCACGTGACAATATTCAGTGTTATCTGTCAATTTCCACTGTTTCCATATTTTAGAGCTCCTGAACTTAATTTTCGCATGGTGAAATTCATTGGTTAAGCCTTTTAGCGACTCTTAAATAATTATGATGGTAAAGGTTTTACTGTTGAGATTTTAACTTATAGCAGTTTGTTTAACACCCCATATCATTCAATTTTACAGTAGCTTGCTCGTTCGGGAGGCACTCATTCTTTTGAATAGACTTGTATCCCATCACAGATACTCTATTCCTGTTTTGCAAGCATTGACAGACACAAGAGAGATGGCGAGCATGACTGTTGATCTTGCTAACAGATTGACCCACAAAAATAAGTTTTCATGGCAGGACAATCTAACAAGTAAGAAAATTCTACAGGCCGAGGTATTGGATTTGGCTCGAGTCTTCAAAAAAAGAGTTTTTACATATTTAGGAGATAACATACCCTGAAGAAAGAACTTGTAATGGTGCCTTTTGTTGTTGGTAGCATTGTTTTGGGGGTTTGTGATGAAAGGATGTGTAATGGCCAAACTGATGATTCTTTCAATGCCTAATCTCCAAGTTTTGTTAGCTCAGCTGTACATATTCGAGTTACTACCATTTTGTTCCAGAGAATAGTTAAATTCATCGTCCCTAGATTCTCTTATGGTACTTGTTTACATGAAGACTAATGGTGTTGCTTGTGAGGGGAATGGCGCACTGCTTTTGACATATTCACTAACACAGTGGAGTTGTTTCCTGTTATACTATCAAATCTGATGAAGTTGATTACAGTCAATTTTTGTGACACGGTGGCAAAGGATACCTGTTTGGCCTGATGTTACTACTTCTTGGAATAACGCGTTAATAGTATCAAATTTGAATAAGATCTCCAACTTAAACGCACCTTACCTTTCTCCATGATGGTTCGCCAAGTGAATTCAGGTAGCTTAAAGAAGTTCCATTTGTACCTTCATCGTAATTGAGAAGCATAGTCATTGCAGAAAATTGTGTAAATTTGTCACTATAATTCAATTTTCACCTAAATGCATTGTCATTTTACAAATGGCCTAAAAGAATATATAATTCTTACATAAATAGCCATATCAGATGATTAAAAAGTCTTGTCCCTACAGGTACTATAAAAATTAATAGCTGGAAGTAGAATAAGAAAGAACATTCCCCAAACATATAAAAGGGGATAATTCCTAAGGTAGAAGAAGCAAAATTGATCTATAATACTTCCTCCGGTCTCAGGTTCACCACCGTAATAAATGGAGATGCATACTGAATTTTCTATTTTGCCGTCTGTGCATTCAGATTCTCCGTTTGTGGTCTTCACGTGAACTCTTCAATCATTCATCATCAGAATTATCAAATGTAATTTTCGTAGCTTTGGGTGCATTAACATCAATCTCTCTGAAATGAGCACCATATAACTTGGACTCCTGCTCAGAATTGAAGATCACAATGTCATCACCATAGCCACTAATGATAAAACCATACTACTCAAGTATAACAAATTGTTTACTGCACAAGCTAACAGAAAAAATAATCCTATCAAGGAGAAAGAAGAGTTTAATCCGACATTCCACAAGAACCTGCACAGTTCAGACGGATACAAGATGATACTCTCCAGCAATTTTTAATAGAACTGTACTATCATTAGGGTAACAGATAAATTGGGACATGGCACATATGCTGGACTATTTTATAGCTGTTCACAGTTCCAAGAAACACAGGTTAATAGGATCTCTCACCTTTTTCTTGACATGTGTCCCAAATTTAACAAGGTCTTCAGGTACAACTTGCTTTGCTTCTCTGAGAACATTCACCAGCTCCCCAGCAAGACCCTGACAAGAACATCAGCTATCATCAATATACATTATTCAATCATAGTAATGCCCAAACTAGTGTTTGCAAGCATTTCTTGCTGGAGAAAAATGGTATACCTTATTATCCTTGGTGAAGAAAGTATGAGCCACTCCCTTTTTACCCGCACGTCCAGTTCGACCAATTCGATGAACGTAATCCTCAGTGGTAAGAGGAAAACTATAATTTATAACAACTTCAACGTCAGGGATATCCAATCCTCTAGCAGCTACATCGGTAGCTATCTGCAAAAGAGTTTAAAACAATAAAGCATGAAATGATTGCTGAACACATGCCTACCCAACTGGGTTTTTTTTAGCACAAAATAAATGCAATGGCTCTCTGAGCACAAAATTGATCGAGTCATTCCAAAATTTACCAAGTAGACTAACAGGATCTATAAATGAACTACTCTTCCAGTTTTAGCAAGAAACTCTCTTCACAAGATTTTGGATTCTCAATATTAAAAAAATAGAGATCAAATTATACAAAATGTTTTGGATGATTAATTAAAGATTTATCATTGTATTCCCTCAAGTCAATTAACACGGTAAGACCCATCCAAAGAGAGGCAAATCCTACGACAAAATCACATGGTGAAATATACAAGCATACTCCTCACCAATAACGGACAGGTACCATCCTTAAATGATGCTAAGGCCTGCGTTCTTGCAGTCTGTGCTTTGTCACCACTTATAGAAACAGCTTTCCAACCTCTGCAATCATCATTAACAAACAGAAAATTGAACTTTAACCATTTTTGGGCGTTCTCATATTCCTAATCAACATGCCACGACAGAAACATAAAAGAGTACAAGAAATAGTAACTTCAGTACCTTCGCTGAAGCATATTCTCAACTCTAGATGCTTCCTTCTTGTATAAAACAAATACCAAAACTCTATTCCTGGAAAATGGTTAATAAATACACGTGTGAACATCTGAATTTAATTTTGAAACACTACCAAGAAATTTGTAATAAGACTTTGTCCTTTATTAGGCTAAGTTATTGAATAATCTTAGCAAATGTCATACTTTCTGGACTTGTGGTATTTCTCTAGCAGATTCTGTAGGCGCTCATCACGTGCTCTATCATCCAACACCTATAATACCAGAGGCAGAACTTTTATTTGCAAGTAGTTTAGTTTAGCAAAAAATACATTGGATAACAACCACAACTTCCAACTGGTAATTCGTTAATCTAACAAAACCAGTGTACCTCCACAATTTGCAGTACATCATGGTTAGCAGCTAAATCCTCTGAGCCCACAACCACCTGAAAGATTCAGATTTTAGAAATAAGGCCTTGAATGATGGACAGGCAACTAAATGGTACAGATAGTCCATACCTTTACTGGGGAAGGGTCCATAAACTCTTGAGCTAACTGATGCACAGCAGGAGGCCAAGTAGCACTGAACATTAACATCTGACGAACTGCATGGAACATTAATGGTATCAAATTACAGGAGAGGAAATAAAAATGATGCATCAAGCATCTTATTATGTAGCAGTAGCACCCATAAAGAGTTGAGATATTAGACTTATGTGTTAACTGGTTGTCGATATGTTAATTCTTTTTCAAAAGATATATACAACTCGGGAATAGCCAACCTGGAAGTACTTAGATCTTGAAAGAGAAGACAATTTCTTTCGGTTTAAATTGGAATAGGAAAACTTTGAACCAAAGAATAAATATAATAAGTATCCATAACGTAAAGAGTATCAGAATTTCAAATCATACCAGAACATGTTTGGCTTAATATTGATCGAACCTCAGGCTCGAATCCCATATCAAGCATGCGATCAGCTTCATCAAGGACCTAAAGCATAAAGCATGGTTAGATAGAAATAGAAAAGTACTCAAAGGCAGAATTCCAACTTTCCTGATACGCTGGAAGAATTGTCAATCCTTTTCTTATAAACAGGTTCCATGTTGGCTCTTGTCAAATCCATATATTTTGAAGTTTGTTACCCAAATTATGGATACCAATTTAGGAATCTTGAATAAATTAACTCAAGGTAACATATCAATGAGCAGAACTGCCGAAGTCGGCGTGGATAACATACCACTTTAACTACATTGATATGTAACAGAGAAGTCCTAAATGAGAAACAAGGTAGACAGTTGCAAACATCCATTATATACATTTCAAAATAAATGAGCTTTTATTTAAATGTGCTATCCAAGCCGACTTCGGCACTAACTAATTTCTTCAAAAGAGTGCCCTAAAGGTGAAATTTCCACGTAGAGAAAGAAACTACAACTTACCACAAAAGATACTTCATCCAGGCGACACACTCCCATCTCAATCAAGTCTCTCAAACGACCAGGGGTCCCAATTACAATTTCCTGATATAGAAGCATGAAATAAATGAATTATGGATGTTATAAACATTAGTTTATAACTCAGGATATTTAAATTTTAAAACCTTATTGCATGTCTACAAAAGAGTATGCAAATAGATTTGTTACGAGGACGCTGTAAATATAGAACAGAAGCCCAATCGTTGAACAAATGATTGACGTATGTGTAACATCCCTTTTGTACATGACATTCTCTAACTCGGGACAAATCATAATTGTCGATTTAAACAGGCAAACCGCCAATACCAAACTGCAAATGGAAGCATGTTGGTCGATCCGATGGCAACTGATGGCTCAAGTTATCAATCAACTACAAATCTAATCAATCAATATCTCAAAATATAAATAAAATCTAATCACTCAAAATCCAGCTGCTCTAGAAAAAGTCATAGCTGAGCTTAAATTTTGGTTGGATTAGGATAAGAAATTAGTCTATAATCTCTAAATCTTTAGCTTACAGTTCCATACAATCTACGATCTCCAGATGCAACTTCCGGCAGCGCATTATTCTTTCATCTCAATAGAGTCACTTCTTTAACTTCTGGTTTAGCAGAATAAAGTGTAAATGATCACTAAACACTTATGGAGAGTTTAAGAACGGATAGCAATTGATGTTCTCTGAAAGCTTTGTGGGCTGCTATTAGCAACTATAATTAACACAGCAGGCATTTTGCTCATAGTTGAATCACACACCCTCATTAAACATGTCTCTAGAAATATATACATAGTTATCGCTAATGACAACTTTTCTTCCAGTATGCAATGCATCTGAGGTTTTAATATAACTGAAGATAAAACCACATCGGCTGTGTACTTTGATATAGAACGAGTAGTATAATTTGTCTTGTGACAAAAAACAATTACAAGCAGTTGCTTGTGTAACTAATTGGGTCACTAAGCTTATACCCAGTGCATATTACACAAAACTGTTACTATTGATAACTATGCCTTGCAAGATATAGCTCATAGGCAATCAGACAAGAAAAAATCAAATAGGCCCAAATTAACCATCATATTGTAATTTTGCAATGCAGTACAAAAAAGCCTATATCTAAAAATGCGGTACACGAATAGACTTGAAACCATAGAAAACTCACCACACCAGCTCGAAGAGCAGATATCTGGGGTTGTTTAGAAGTTCCACCATATACACAAACTGAACGTACTCCACTAGGCTTCCCAGCATCAACAAGAACATCTGCAATCTAGGATCGGGCATTGGATGTCAAACTAGCTTATCAAACATTCAGAAACATTATAGGAAGGAAAAAAACGATGATGACAGCTAATCTTTTTTTTACTCATTCCTACTTCAGTTAGGATTTCAGAAATTCAAGAGGACACTGCTAACGAAAGTGCACGAGTAAGATTGTTCTCTTTCATACACAAAATACACATCCCAAAGATCTTATCACACATATGTATAATGCAGAATTAAGTTCAGTTAATCATACTTGACAACACAAAAGGCTGCAACAACAGGCATAAAGCGAGAGATCATACTTGCTGAGCTAGCTCTCGAGTGGGAGAAAGTACAAGGCAACGAGGACACGCTTTCTTGGAAGTTTGAGTCTTTCTCTTGTTCAAGACATGATTGATAGCAGGGATACCAAATGCCAACGTTTTGCCTGCCCATTGATAAAGTTGAGTAACATGCACAACACGAATTGTAACATAAATCGTAAAAGAGCTGGAATTTCAAAGAAACATTACCAGAGCCGGTGGCAGCAATTCCTATAAAATCACGACCCTCCAGCAGAAAAGGCCACGAATTGGATTGTATAGGTGACGGCTTATCGAAGCTCTTGCAGCATTCCAATACGACACTCGAAAGCCCCGATTGTTCGAATGAATCCAATGCTTTGTACTTCAAATCATTCACATTCTTCCCTGACACAACAACACCAGTGCTTTCTCTAACCTGTTCCGCTGACTTCTCCCCATCTTCACTAACCACATGCTCTTTGTCCTTTTTCTTCTTCTTTTTTGATTCCTGGACTGAGCCATTATCCAAGATATCACCTTTTTCAGCTCCCTTGTCTCTTTTCTTCTTCTTCTTGGAATTTTCAGCTGACCCATTTGACGTTTCGATCTCTGCTTCGGGTTCTTGGTTCAATTTCTCGTTTTTCGCATCTTTCTTGGATTTGGGAGATGTTTCGGCTTCGTTTTCGTCGTGCTTCCTCTTATGCTTGTTCTTGAGCTTTTTGTGAAGCTTAGCTTCGCCGTTTGAAGTGGCGTTCATGGCGTCTGTATCTATGTTGTCTTTCTTTGGGCCAGCCATGGTTGGTTAGTAGCCGAGATAGAATGGTTACCAAAACCCTAAATATGGAGTTGGAGGAGGAGACGGGATTAGGGTTTTGGGTTGTCGGCTAATCGAGTGGAACGCTAAATCCCCTCAATCAATTCAAAGGGTGACGATACTAGTATAAATACGTTTTGAAAACCGAATCGGGTTGGCCGGCCCGACCGGTTGGTTGTATGACATAAAATCACTACAGAGCCATTTTCCAGAAAACTGCTAGAGCGGGCGGAAATCCGGACCGAACCGGCAAACCGCCAGCTCGAGGCGGTTTAACAAAAAAAATGAAGTCCTTTTTTGCAATTAAACATCCTGAAATCAGAAATCCAACCATAATTCGTCTTCATCTTTTCTTTCCGTCTTCCTCTCTCTTCAATCTTCTTCTGCAGTTGGCCACCAATATACTGATAATTGGGTAAAAAGGCTAGAACCGTAATGACGTCGTCGCTTACGAGCTAGCCATCGCTTTTGCGCGATAGAGAACTGAAGCGGCGGCTTATCGTCGTTGAAGAGACTGAGCTTGGACATGTCGAGGATTGATTCGATGGAGAAGGAGGTGGCGCGGTCGGAGCGGCAGGGGCATTTGGTGTTTGGGCCGGGAGCATAGGATTTGGGGGAATCGGAGGAGTCTATGGAGAGGGTTTTGGGAAGGTTCCATGAGTAGAGCTGGAAAGCGCAGGATTCTAGTAGAGTTTCTCGAGACATTAGTGAGTAGTGAATCTAGGTTGATTAGGGTTTGAATTGAAAGTGAGATGATAATGATGATTTGGAGTGAAATGGTTTTGGGTAGAGACACATGACTGTAATGAATGAGAGACACCAATAGATTGCTAGAAACACCAACAGTCCTGTGTTTTGGAGTGAAATGGTTTTGGGTATTAGACATCCATGCGGTTTTAGGCTTTTGGCTCTACTTTACTGTAATGAATGAAAGGATCGCTCTGCTTTTCTTTTCTTTTTTAATGTTTATCTATAATGATGAAAACTTTGTGTGTATATATGTATATAAAATATTTATAATATTATATATGACGTCATACCGGTTCAATCGGCTCAAAAATTGTTCAACCGGTTCGACCCACAGTTGAACCCTTTTTAGGGTGTGAGCGGTTCAATTGACCGGTCCGACTTTTAAAACATAGGTATAAAGTGTGGGTACTTTATGTGGCGAAACCTAGCAATTGTGGTCACGCATTTAAACATTTATGTTCAATAAGTTATTGATGTCATAGTCAATAGTGTTTTTGTCATTTTTTTTCATTTCATTAAACACATTTAACATAATATAAAAATATTTAGAAATTAAATTAATCGAATTGCATTTGAAAAACTCAGTTTATAATTTATTGAGAAAAATCGAAAGAAAAACTCATTTTTCAATAGTAAAGATATAACAATCCTGACATTGATGAATTGTTGACTGCTCTAAATGAGAATATGTACCATTGAAAACCTGACATTGATTTCAAACATTAGAAAACCTCATTCTAATAATTCAACCTCATTTTCAATTTTATTTGAATTTGAAATCTTATTCCAACATGAATTAGATTCGTTAAATACACTACACTTACTCTTTCAAATCTTACCTCAACAATTCCCTCTCATGTCAAATATCAACCAAACACTAAGATATATTTATAATCCATGATTGTCAGGCATCGACGGAAGCCCAATAAGGTTGCTCGTACGTGCATATCAAGACTTCCTGCTATATGATGGAAGATGACCAAGAAAAGTATCATCTTTATGGTTCACAATCTGTTGAAATGTGCCCAGCTATATATGTGGTGTTATGCTCATAAGACCCATCAAGCCCTACCGGTGGTACATAACCAACTTGCAAGTCGAAGTGGCAATTGTACGTCGGATGACATGAAGGTTGAGGTTAACAGACTTTGGATAAGGCACTTTTGCTACGACATAATCCTAAATTGGGATGACATTGGGCGTTGAATTGAATTCTCAAGGGGTGGAATCAATGCAACAACAAGGTTTGAGCCTAGATATGTTGATATGGTTGCAACACTATCTGGTACTATTGATGAACCACATTAGTTTCAACTCCAATTTATGTTTCAGAAATGTAACTATGTAAGTGTGTTGATCTGGTAAAAGATCTAACTCCTGGCATCACACCAGTGTTCAAGGGCATTCTAGTTGTGGGTGGGGATTTTCACGCAGTGTGTAATTGAGCAACACAAATCATCCATATATTTTTATGCATTTTCCTCTAAAAAAATATGGTTTTATGCATTGTGTACTAGTAGTGTCGATTGTTTACATTTTTCTTACAATTAGGATTTATATTATATTGTATTCTCTAATTTCTAATCGGATGAAAGGGGTGATTATTTGAATTATAAAATATATACAAATTCATTGGAATCAAATCAAAAGAAACAATAATACATCAAACATTAAAGACATAATAAAAAAAAGTGCAAACCATAGGAAAGAAACAAACAATACACATACATAGAAATAAAATAAACAACAAGACATAGATAAAAATGTAAATTGCTAAAGTGAAAAGATCAAATGTGATTGATCAGGTCTTGTTGAGTTGCTTATGTGTTTCTAGACTTTCCAAGTCTGTCCTTTTCGTCAAATAGCCCTTTAATAAATCACACGAAATCCATGCAGTTGCAATCATTATCATCTTTGTTGTTGAAGCCTAATTCCACAACATCTTCATGGAATTTTGCTACCACCTTTGCGATATAATTAAGTACCGCTCACCATCCACTATCATATTATGCAAGCAAATGCAACAGTTTATGTCCCCAACAAAGTATTCTTGGTTATGGGTCAATGCTAGATCTTTAATCGCTTCAAAGTGTGATGGATAACCCTGAAAGCGCATTCAACATCTTTCGTATATGACTTTTGTTGGGTTGTAAACATATTTTGTTTTGGATTTATTGGACCTTTTATTGACTTCACAAATGTTGCCACTTCGGGTATATGATATCAGTTAGATAGTACCCCATGTTTTATTGATGGCCATTACTTTAAAGTTACAGGTAGGTGATTCTCCCCTTGGTAATTCGTCGAATACCAGTAACCGTATAATCACGTTAAGAGATTATTTAACTTTCCTGAAACACCAAAGAAAGAATGCCAAATACAAGTATCTTGGTGCAATCCAAAACAAGTGTGGCTTTCTTTTTTTCTTTTTCCTTGGAACCGTCCTTTAGAAGCTGACATACATTTCTTCCATTCCTAGTGCATGCAATTAATACTTTGAAGCATGCCGAAAAAAATCTTGACTAGTGTTAATCTCGATTAATCGAGGTACATCCTCCTTGTTGGCCTTCCTCATAAATGTTAGACTGAAAACCGCAATCACACCATCGCAAAAGCCCTTACGCTGTCATGACCGGTCGTTTGGCTCGCTCGAGTGTATTCTTTGACCGGGTATGCACATACACCATATGCAAGTTGTTTGTGGGCAGATATGCATTCTGTTTTGTAGTAAACACCAACCTCCTAATTGTAGCATATGGCCGTTGCATAATATATGTTACATTGTTCTAAGGCCTCGATGATCCAGATGAACAATGGTCTTTGTATTCTAAATCTACTATCGAACCTTTCTCGCACCCCATGTTGGGCATTCATTAAAATAATCCGTCTCAAGTAGACCGACAAATTGTTCCCTCTTTTAATTAATGCATTCATGCATATACTCCGTTTATAGGTGTTCAAAACTCGGCCCGGGCCGAAAAAGATGACCAGAACCAGTCTGGTATATCTTACCGGGCTGGTATATCTTGTTCGGTTTAGACCTAATATTTACCTGATCGGTTTTCAATTCATGTAAATAGTTGGATTCTAGTTAAAATCCGGATGCAACCGGTATGGGACCAGAATGACCAGAAAAGCAATACATGTATATTAGTACTTTGTTGCGCTTTTCATTCTTCTCATTTGTACTAGTATTAGTCTTATTTAAGGTGATTTTGGCAATAAGCAATGGTCATTCTCTATTTTTTTTCCATTATACAATTGTTTTTTTTTTTTGATTTTTATTACTCCCTATAATATTGTTACTAGTTGGTACTATATTCATTAGACTGGCAAAAAAAGTTCATTATAAAGTTCATTATAAAGATGTTGTTATATTGATCTTATTTCTGAAACAATGTATATTCAGTATAAATTAGATTATCTAATCTTCTAATATATACATTTAAACATTGATTAAGTGTTTAACCTAATTATATAATTAAATGACGGAACACTAACACCAAGCATAAGAACTTTTGTAGATTCATTCTCGAATATTAACGGTAATCTGGTCCATGCGGTTTAAAATTATAGCCCAAATCAAAAGAATATGCTAATATGTCAATCGACATCATTCCTGTGAAATGCCTACGATCCCACATGTATCTAATGTCATATAAATCTTTCAACCACTTATTTTTCACGAATTGTTCAATCATTTCAACCTAAGACTGCTCGAACTCCGGAACACTAATATTTTGCTTAAGGAGGTAACCTAGAGATTGAGTGAACTTTTCATTTTTTTTACTTTTTGCATGCAGTTCCTCATCAAATGTCAACTGCACAACCTATGTCTTGCTTCGAGAAACTCAGCTGAAATGGCAGCGCGCATGGCTGCATTTGGTTAGTCAATACTGACATAGGGTGCTTCCCTCTCATCACCCTTTTAAATGTGCTCAATAACCAAATGTATGCCTCAATTGTTTCATTGCACATCAACACAACACCAAAAATGCAGTTTCTCAAGTGATTATCAACACCTGACATGATCACTAGTGGAAAACCATACTTGTTAGTCCTATATGTTCTATCAAATACCAGAACATCACCAAAACAATTGTATGATGCTTGTGAAAATCCGTCCGACCAAAATATTGCACTAAGAGATTCGTCACCAGGATTAATCTTGAACTCAACCTTCATGTCCGGATCATTCATCTTCATCCCGTCCAGAAGAGCCAGAGCAGTGTTCCCATCACCATCTCTACCAACTTGCTCAACCTGCTTCTTATACAGATAATTGTATACAAACTTGGCACAAAAAGGTAGAGTTCCAGGACCTCCGATATCCTGCTCTATAATTTTTATAATATCACATGGACGAATCCCCGCTTCATTCAATGAGTACACCGTAAACATCTGTGGTTCTGTCATTTTACTGAAATAGTAAGAACTACACATTTTGTCTAATTTAGCATGTGATGCAATATACATTAAGTACTTAGTATTCAGTTGCATCACCTGTTACACTTAGATGATTGGAGGTCCTACAAGTTGCAAGAGGGTGGTTGTGTTTATTGATTATATATATGAAACGTAGTTTAACTTATCTACATCCCAGTTACGTGCCACCCTAAATTTAGCTTGGCATCCACATCTCTTGCTTTCTCTATAATTGCGAACACGTTGCTTTCCTTTATCAACCATGTTCTCTCTAGCATAAATGCAGTCCCATTCCACATTCACTGTCTTGCGGGCTCGATCCTTCCTTCGATGGGTTCTCCTAATGTCAAGTCCTCTTCAACGTCCGTATTGAACGTAAAATTGGTGAGCGTGCTTCCAACGAACAAAAACATACTTCATAACATCATCTTCTGTTTCCAATGGTTCTCCATTCATATCATTTTGATACAATTTGTGCCCATCGGATGGTATATCTTCAAGATCAGACATCTCATCCTACAAACTTTCAATGCCATCGTTAGAAAAATCATACCCATCCATGTTACCTATACATGATCAAATAAATCACATGTTTATTAAAGATTAGTGCGGCAATAAATCAAATGTCTTGAAGCAACACAATTACCACATTTTGTACTAGCACATAACAATACTTTTCGCCATAATGTCGCGGCAATAGATCAAGAAACTGTGCTTTAACAACTGAACATAAAATCTACCAGGCTTGTTGATGTGTCAATTATTCTATTGTCGCGTGGCAATCGAACATAAAATTAACGTAAGAACATATCGTTAATGGAAGAACGAGCTTCAGAACAGATCTTTAATGTAAGAACGAGCTTCAGATCCTAAAATTATGATTATATCACATATGTATATTCAACATCACACCATCAAATTATAATGACAAGTGAAACAACATCATAACATCAATTTTGTCTTCAAGCCGAATCAAATACATTTCAGAGAACATCAATTCTCTCCACAAACCTTTAACCTTTTGGAGAAATTTCAAGAGACATATTGAAAAGCGAATTGCTTGGATAATATTTACAAACCTTTAAATTCCTCCATCAATATCAATAGTAGGGTTCTTTAATGGAGAATTAGAGTTCTTCCATGGAGAATTAAGGTTTTTCACTCTACAATTAGGTTCAACCTATTCTTCAGAAAATGTCTGTAGAATTTACAAATACGTTTAAACGTTTTAGTTAAATATTAAGTATTTTTTTTATAAATAAGTTATTTTTGTAATTTTAATTTATTGAAATTATTTATTATATATATATATATTTTTAAATGAATTATTATATCATTAAGATTATTATAGTCAATTTGTATATTTTTGGGAATTTTTAATTATAAAATAAATAAATTATAGACCTTCATACCTATAATTATTGAGAAAATGACTTCGAACTGAAATGGATGGATGTGAGTGTATCAGATGCCACATGGCGAGCATCTAACGATAACGATGACCTGTGTTCAGTTCGATACGAAGCCGACCTGAGAATAGAAAAGCCTAATTAACTTTTCCATAAAATCTCAAAACATTATATATAGCTGCCAATTGACCATAAAATTTTAAAACATTATTTATAGTTGCCAATGCTCCCTCCGTTTAAGAATAATATTATTTATTTATTTCGAGATCAACTTTGAATTTTTTATTACAAATTATTTAAAAATTATATTGAATAAAATTAATAAACATAAAATTATAGTATTAAATAAAAATAATTTAATAAATATCTTTCTGATATAACCTAATAGTTTTTTGAAAGGAAAAAAAAGTTTCATTTGTACATGACTCAATTAAGTGAGAAAATTAGATGTGATAAAATATGAGTAGAATATTAATTGGTAGCTTACGGAATGCAACAGACAAAGCAATTTAGCTACAATTAAGGATAAATCACGGGCTGATACAACTAACTGCATTTAGTCAATCAATTAATCTCATTATTAACCACCGCTTACCTGACAATAGCAAAACCCAATTTCAGAAAAGAATCACAGAGACTTTAAGACAAACAGATCTGGAAACAACTAATATAATTACATTTTACTTCTCATCTTTCATGCTTATCTATTTCTATGCAAAACTATCTTTATAATTTGCACTCAAGTACTATAAGTTTCCTAGGTGTGTTCCCACTAAAATTATACTCCACCCATTCCATTCTATGAATAAAATATCTAAATTAACTTTCTAAATCTACAATAACCCAGTTCGATAAAATATTAATTATAATTCGACAACGAAATGTAGCTCAGTTGGTAAAACGTTTCATTTCCAACCAATACATCGGGGTTCGAGTTACCCTTTAGCCTTTTAAAAAGATTTTTCTTTTCATTATTAACGAGTACTATTGTATATTTAAATTGTATGTATATGAAATAAAAATTGTCAAAAACAGATATGAAAAACTTTAATTGTGAAATAAAAAAAGATAAAACAGAAAGATTTTGTTGGAACGCAGGAATCGGTATTTTCTTGCATGATTATTAATAAGTTTCCTTAAAGGACTAGAGATCGTCTTCATTAAATAAATTAAAGAGAACTACAAATATTACATTCATCTCTAAATTTATATTAAGAGTATCAATGATTATACATATACATATAAACAACATAAAATGTTTTATTTATAAATTATTAATTAAAATAATTTAAAATATAATACATATATTTAAAAACATTTCGTCACTCAAATTTCTCACTAATGCACATCGCTTCCAAAACTTTGTGCATGATCATATGCTTCAGTGAAGTATTTGGCTAGTTTGTCACTCATGCTCTTCAATCTCCCACTCGAACTAGACCTGCAATTTTGGTTTTCGGACATTGAAACGTCTTACGAGCTGAGTTGCGCTTCGTTGGAGGCCGATGAACACCTCTAATTCTAACATGTCTAAACTTGTTTTGGATAATGAGCAGTTGAGCAACTTTGATTCTAACAATCCTTAACTTGACTTTGACACGTTCGATTTTTACTATATATTATCTTTAAAATGTTCTTCCCAAGACTGACCCACCCTAAATTCAAGTTAAATTGTTTCGTTTCTTATCAACGAAGTATAATAATTTAACAATATTAACATTAACGGTTGCTATAAATATACATAGGAACTACACCCCCATTTAGCATAACGTTTAATGATAGGTAGAAGTTCTCTTCAATGTTTGAACATCTATAAACTATAATATACCTAGAATCTTCATTCGTTTAGGAGATAAAGAAGTTGTTTAAAATTTGAAAGAGTTGAAGTAGAAAGTTGCAAGTATGGAAAGGTATAGGGAGTAAAGTGTAATACATGGAATAATACATTTGAAAGAGTTTAATGCTAGAGATTTTGAAGAATCACAGCAAGAACAAAAACCTGTCACACCTAGCTTGCAAAAAGTAAAGCAGCAAAAAGTGTAAAACCATTCTTCTTCTTCTCCTTTGTTCTTCTTCTTTTCGGTAAGTCCCAAAGAAAACCCACAAAAATCTTTAACTCTCACTTTCACATGCTCCTCTGAAAATAAAACCTCATTAAACCCTGTAAAGTCTACCCAAAAACCATTCTTTACCACCTTTCTTGTTTTTACCCCCTTTTCACTCTTTCTCTCTTTCTTGTTTGTTTTGAGTTGTTTAGGTCGGTCCGAGATATAGGAGCTGTAGTTGAGCACAATGGCGAGTGTTGCTGATATAGGGGTTTCTGCACTTTTGAACATTCTAGGTGCTCTTGCTTTCTTGTTGGCTTTTGCCCTGCTCAGAATTCAGCCTATCAATGACAGGGTTTATTTCCCAAAATGGTACATTGCTGGAAAGAGGACTGATCCCAGAAGCATGGGTGGTGGTTTGGTGGCCAAATTTGTGAATTTGGATTTCAGGACTTATCTCACTTTCCTTAATTGGATGCCTCAGGCTCTCAACATGACTGAGCCTCAGATTATCCAGCATGCTGGTCTTGATTCTGCTGTTTTCTTGAGGATTTACATTCTTGGGTACTTTCTTATCCAGCTTTTGTTAAACTAAGATTCGACCTTTTTGTATGTTTGAACTTTAAACCTGCTGAGCTGAGCCATGCATGTTTATGTGTAATTCCACTTGTGGTAAATGGTAGTAATACTTACTAATGGACTCTGTTTGCTCACATGTTTATGTGTTACTAGAGAACGAAGTAATAGATTAGATTTTTTTAAGGTGATTTGGTTGGTTTTAATGTTGTTTGATTGATTATACTAGTAAAGAGAGATAAAGAGGTGGGTAGAAAGAGAAGGATAATTGTTAAGTTGAGTCGAAATTGAATTAAAATGTTTGATTTTTCTTGATGTCAAATGCTTGAATTTTGTTTTAACTTAGTTTTTATTGTTTCAGTGCTATATACCAACCTGGTCCAGTTTGATGCTATGGCTATCATTTTTCTTGTTAGTTCTCCAAAGTTGCTGTAATTGCATTAACCTACTTTTTTTAACACATGATCGTGATATAAGGGGTTGATATTTTTCCTACATTTGTAAGTTGGCATGGCATTTAATAAAGCTTATTATTTAAGGTGAACTTTGGAATGCTAGTGTTACTGCTAATTGGTGATAACCACATGGGTTTGTCAGATATAAATTGCTTTTATACTGTAGTATAACTAACGGCGGCAATATTCTTCAAGTGCTAACAGGCCTGCATTTTTGAGTATCTTAGTCCCTGCACCAAATCTCAAACTTCCTTAACTGTCCTTAACATTACAACATACAGTTGTATAATTTGTTCTCGTCACTTTGCCGGTGATATTGTTAAGTAAAGTTGTGAAATTTTCAACTACATGATGGTTTCTAAAAAAATAAAAGATGGATAGGCTTCATAATTTTATAATGCAGTAATCTTTAGTGTTGTTGCTTGATGACAGGATGGAGCATATTATAATAGTTTAAATTTATCCGAATGCATCTTGATGTAGCAGGCTCTTATCATTGGTGTTCCTACGAGTTAAAGTAGATTTTATAACTGAAAATTTAGGCTTACTTACAACTGAACTTGCATCCTTCTTTAGTTTTGTAATTTTTTTTAAAACTTGATACTGTATCTGCAACGATGATTTTTTGGTCTAGTAACAAAGCTTTTGTTCATTGAAATTGTGGCAGATTGAAATTATTTGGGCCCATAGCTATAGCAGCACTCATAGTCCTGATTCCAGTGAATGCATATGGTGGAACTTTATTTTTTCTTCGAAGGGACCTGGTGGTCAATGACATAGACAAGCTTTCAATATCAAATATCCGTCCCGAGTCCTACAAGTATGATTTCATGATAAAGCCACTCAATAAATTAGTAAAACATGGTTTCTTCTGTTTTCTTTATCTTTATTTTATGTTTCAGCACCAACATGGCTAACAAAATAAACTGTGTTTGAATGCCAGGTTCTTTGTCCATATATCATTGGAGTACTTGTTTACCATGTGGGCCTGTTACTTGCTCTACACAGAGTATGGTAGGGTTGTTTCAATGCGACTGAACTTTTTGGCTGAGCAAGGCAGGCGGGCAGAACAATTCACGGTTAGTTGAAACCATATGTCTATTGCAATATGAAAATATCATGTGAAAATTTGGCAAATGTCCTACATTTATTTGACAGGAAAACTATAATTGCCTTTTCTTCTGCTCATTTTCATTTCTCGATTCCACAGCATCTCATACTTGTGATTTGTTTCCAGCTTTCTATCTATAAGTTTTTGGTTTTGCTTGATAATGAGCATCCAGGAAACTTTAACTGTCCAGCTACAAGAGATTAATTAATGAAGAGGTTCTGTGCGTTATGTACATAAAACCTCTGAGTGTTTTGCATTAGGTCACAGAAGTTACAGTCTCACATGATTGCTCTGCCTATATTAATTAGTTGGTGATATACGGGGACAGTTGTTGAAATTCATGTCATTCAGACAGCAGTTTATTAACTCTAATATGGTTTTTTTTTAGGTACTTGTTAGGAATGTGCCGCGTATTTCTGGACACTCAATATCTGATAGTGTTGAGACTTACTTTCGCAGAAACCATCCAGAACACTATCTATGTCATCAGGTATGCGTGAAATAATGTATCTTGGATTCATATTTTAATTTTTAAATTTCAAGCTCTGAAATAGTGCCTTCACTCTTATGTAATCTTAGTATGACTTGTCCTCCCCACTTGTAATTACCTTATATGTGCCTTGTTCCAGCCCGTGTACAACGCTAATAAGTTTGCCAAACTGGTTAAAGAACGAAATAGAGTTCAAAATTGGTTGGACTACAACCAACTTAAGTTTGAGAGGCATCCAGACAAGAAGAGACCTACTAGAAAGGTATGCTTGGGGAAATGGCATGAATTTCGTTACCTCCAGATCAAAACATCATCTGATAGCTTCAATGTTTATTTATGCAGAGAGGCTTCCTAGGCCTTTGGGGTGAAAAAATCGATTCCATTGACTTCTACAGGGAACAACTTAGAGATCTTGATCACAAAGTGAGTTTGCTCCATAATTTCGATTGTAAGGACCTAATTTAATAGTTTTTCAGCTGGCGACTGAATTTCTTTTCTGATGAGATCAATTTTTTTTTTGTTTCTTACCTTGATCTTAGTTGACAATGGAACGTGAGAATATTCTGAAAGACCCAAAATCTGTGATGTCAGCTGCCTTTGTATCGTTCAACTCAAGATGGGGTGCAGCAGTTTGTGCACAGACACAGCAGAGCAAAAACCCGACTCTGTGGATAACAAATTGGGCCCCTGAACCTCGTGACTTGTACTGGAAGAACCTGGCAATACCATTTCTCTCCCTTAGCATGCGAAAACTCGTGATATCTATATCAGTGTTTGCTTTGGTCTTCTGTTATATGGTACCTATTGCTTTTGTTCAATCGTTGGCAAATCTGGATGGGTTGGAGAAGGTAGCTCCATTCCTCAGGCCATTGATTGAATGGTGAGTGTGAATTATAATGGAAAGATTATTTTGTTTTACTTGTTTTGTGCTTCCAATTTTGGATTTATATCCCCTCTCCCCAATTGATTTTGAACTTAATTGGATGATTATTGTGCAGGAAAGTCATCAAGTCATTCATGCAGGGATTCCTTCCTGGTTTAGCTCTTAAAATCTTTTTGATGGTTCTTCCCAAAATTTTGATGATTATGTCAAAAATAGAAGGGCACGTGGCACTATCAGTATTAGAACGTAAAACTGCTGCAAAATACTATTACTTCATGTTGGTGAATGTGTTCTTGGGGAGCATAGCTACGGGAACAGCATTTCAGCAGCTTGATGCTTTTCTTCATCAATCACCTACACAGTAATGTTTTGCACACCTCTTCCTACTTTATTTTCTCCTACAAAAAGCACGGAGCATAATTTTCTTGTTTACAGGATCCCTAGAAATATTGGAGTATCAATACCGATGAAGGCTACTTTCTTCATTACATACATAATGGTTGATGGTTGGGCTGGAATTGCCGGTGAAATTCTCCGGTTGAAACCTTTAGTAATATTTCACTTGAAAAACATGTTCATCGTAAAAACTGAGAGGGACTTGGATAAAGCAATGGATCCAGGTGGAGTCGATTTGCCGGAGGCTATACCTACCCTTCAATTGTATTTTCTTCTGGGCATTGTGTACATGGTTGTCACCCCAATCCTCCTCCCTTTTTTACTGGTCTTCTTTGCCTTTGCATACTTTGTCTATCGTCACCAGGTAAGCAGCACCAACTTGCTTGAATATACTTTTTGGGTTTACTAAGTTGAGTTATGTAATAATGCAATTTTTCATGATGATGCAGATTATCAATGTTTATAATCAACGATACGAGAGTGCTGCTGCATTTTGGCCTCATGTTCATGCTCGAATTATAGCCAGCTTAGTAATATCACAATTGCTCCTAATGGGCTTGTTAAGCACAAAGAAGGCAGCAAAGTCGACTCCTTTGCTTGTATTGCTACCGATATTGACATTGGCTTTCCACCAGTATTGCAAGCATCGCTTCGAACCTGCTTTCAGAAAGTATCCTCTTGAGGTAAAGATGCAAACATGGATACTTAAAAGCAAATGTAGCATACTGTTTGGCAGCAGGCATGTATTATGCTAAATCATTAGGGTTGAACTAGTTCTAGCTTTCGTTTTCTTGTTTATGGTGGTGGCAAGAGCTTAGAATCATTTTGAAATATAATTTAATACAAGTAGATGAAAAATATGGAAAGCAAATAGTACGGCGTTTGCAAGAACTGCTGAAAACAAAACAAAAAGAAACCAGAATATTAATATGTGAAAAATTAGCTCTGTGCAACTTATTTTCAACAGCAGAAGCTCGGTTCTCCTTCGGAAACTTGCTGGGTGTTTGCACTAGAATACCACTTTTCTAGACCATACTACTATAGTACTATTAGTAGGGAAGTTTTTGTATTGTAAATATTAGTATATATTCAGCTTTGAAGTTTGTTTGAAGTAAACTTGTAACTGTTCAATAAATTATTTGTTCTCACTGTTCTTGTTATTTACCTGTATTCGTATTTTCAGGAAGCAGTAACCAAGGATACAGAAGACCACACTACTGAAGCTGATGCCAACTTCAAGTCTTACTTGGCTGATGCATACTTGCATCCGATTTTCCACTCATTTGACGAAGTTGAGTTATCTGAAGTCAGAGTTGACAAAACTCGGCCTCAAGATCAAACTGCTACTGCAACTGCGGTTGGCCCTCCCTCCAGACAGCATTCGAATTATCACATGCATGAACCATCTAATGGCATCCAACATTTTGAAGTAGAACAACAACGTACGGAGTATCAATATCACTATGAGGTGGAGTCACAAAGAAACATGTACAGATATGGTGTTGAATCACAACATCATGTCTCTAAGTAGTGAGGTTTGTTCACAAGACATTAGCTTGACTGGTGTATAGGGCTAACCTAGACATTAGAGAGGTTTGCTGGTTAACAATGTCCTGAACTGGGTTTTTGGTTTTAGTAATACCCTTTTATCTGTTTATCTTTGCATATTTTATTGGAGCATATAACAATTGTTACATGATTTGTGTCACCACCACATTATAGTAATATAAAGCCTGCATCATCATAATTTAAAATTCTTAGGGAATCCAGTTTTTCCTAAGCATTCCCACCCAAGCTTTGGATACATTCTCTTAGTTTAAGTGCTAAGTGGATCATTTTCTAAAATTAATGTAAAATAATAATTTCTGAAACTTATACTACCAAAATCTTCTTATTCGGCTTCAAACTCAAAATTTCAACCATTAATAAAAGCAACCAGGATGAGCTTGGGTTCGTCTATGGACGAGCCGAAGCTCTCCCAAGCCTCCATGGATAAGCATTCATGAGGTTATCAATCTAAATGTGAAGATTATGAAAATGGGTCAACTTTTGAGGAATTCCGTATAGTTTTGGGACTTAACTGCAATTTCTTTGTAAAATGTTAATAGTCCAGGTTCATTTGAACATTTTATTTGAGGATCTGCATGACATGTGTTTAATACTGTATTTTTGATTGATGATTTATTGATTGTTGAAATCACCAATCACAAAATACAAATATCATGCATATATGCAATCATACGTGTATTTCTTTGAAAGTTGAAACGGTAAAATTGACTCGAACCCCAACCTATTAGTTGGAGGTATAACGTTTTCTCAACTAAACTGCACTTCATAATCATGTGGGTATAATACATGTTGAGGATTGTTAAATGCGGATCGATTTTACTAAACGTATGACATATTTTTATATATTACAAAAGTTCCAATAAATTATATAAATATAGAATTAGTCCCAATTTTCATAAAATTTATTAAATTATCACATCTTCTACGATGCTATAACGTAACGAAAATTAATGTTATAAAATCATTAATCATACTTTATAAATAATGATGAATTTAAAATGTTTATATTGTTATAATTCATATTCGTAATCGTTAATATTTATTTAATTACATCGTATAATTAAATTAATTAATTTTACATGAGTTTTGAAAAAAATAAAAAAACGAAAAAAATAAGAAACTGACCAGGATCCCAGGACCGTGTCTTGGCAGATCGTGCCGATCAGCACAACTCCGATCAGAAAAGCTCCAAATCGGAGTTGCATAGCTCCACTAGAAGATGTCGGAGTTGTGCAGCTCCGACTAGATTCGTTCGTGTTCTTCGTTCTTCGTGTTCTTCAACTTCGTTCTTTGTGTTCTTTTAAATTTTCTTCGATTTTTTTTTCGAATAATATAATTGGTTCAAATAAACATGTTTAGATGTTTTTTTTAGTTAAAATTGTAATTATTTATAATTATAAGATTATCTTATTCATTACAATAGTTATTGTGCTGTTTGTAATATATAAAAATGTATTCTGTGTTTAGTAAAAACAGTTCTGCATTCCGTACATGATTTGTATTGGCAAGAAATTTCCATCTTATCAAAGGAATCTACTGTCCTCTTCCCCAATGCATCTTACTGTCCTAAGACTCTGAGTTTTACTAATTAACTTGATTATCATATTCACCTAGTTTCTCTATGTGCTAGCTCTGGACAAACAAGAATAGCACTAGCTAGCTAGCTACTGTTTATTCTATAATCTCTGTTGTTCAACTGTTTATTACTGTCCCAATGAATAAAACCAAAATTCAAACATGAAAAGAATGTTCCAAAGATGCCTTTCTTGTATAAAAACAACTGAATTTTACAGTGAACAAATCGAGGAGGCCTTTAAATTTAAACAAACCAACCAACTCTCTTGAAACCTCCACGAACCAGCTGTGAAATGTTCATAGAATTCAACCATTTTTATACACACCTATTATGGATCAATATACAAACTTCTACCCTTGCCATACTCCCAAAATAGAAACTTTTCGACTCTCCTTACGTTTCTCAACCAAAGCTAGCTCTACATGGCTGAGCACAGTCCTCAGATTCAAGAAGGGTTCAAGGAAGAGTCTTATGAGGTAGACATGGAAAGGTCTTATGAGGTAGAGAAGGAAGAGGTATCAGACATTAATCATGTTGGTATGAAACTACAGAGGGCAGAACAGATTTACAAAACGTATGGAGGGATCGAAGCGAAGCCAACAAAGAGTGAAGTTCTTGTTTGGTACTTCTATGGACTGTGCTCTTACTTTGTGCATACTGTCCTCATTCCTATTGTCTTCCCCCTTATCATCAGCCAAACGGTTTCTAAACCGACTGAGCCACGACAAGGTTGGTTGAGGAGCTATAAGGACATGAAGTGCAACCACAATGAAATGTTCTTGTAAGTGCTTGAGTTTCCTCAATACTACTTAAGATCTCATTATCCATTAGTATGACAAATGTTACATATCACTTGCACCTGCTGTTACTGTAACCTATAGCGGAACTTGTAGTTGATCAGCTAGTTGATTTAAACATTTACTTTTGAGAATGCGTTGGGGTGGGGACGGGGTTGTACGTGATCAACGAAGCGCAAGATAAAACTATTCTATATATGACTTGCAAGAATTAACAAATCAATCTATGAATCTACCTATCCATGTTGAATATCACAAATCAATCTTGATGTTCATCACAGATACGAAGGACTAGTACACACATCGATCAAGCTTGGAGGCACCAACTTCTCCCCACTAGAATGGACAGCAATCTCATGGATTATAGGCCTCATCCTCTCAGCACCTATACTCGGCCTTGTGTCGTTCCACCTAGATCATGGCCGCAGCCAACAACTGATAGCAGCAGCAGCCACAGGCCTTGGGGCCCTATTCTGCCTCCCGGGCGGTTTTCTACAAAAATCGTGGATATTCCCTCCATATGTTGCCATCATTGTCTCCGCAAGTACCATAGTAGGCGCGGCCCATGCTCGCCACCTTGGACTAATGATCCGTGGGTTCACAGGGTCCGCCATTCATAAACGACAGTTCCCAGACAGGAGATCATTTGCCAGCTGGCTATCTCTGTACTCCACAGCTGCAGGATGCTTAGGAGCTGCCATCATAGCGAGCTTCTCGTACCACATGCTAAGGCGATCAGATCGTTTCACTGCCTTATGGGTTGTGTCCATATTCAGTGGCCTAAAATGGGGTGCAGGAATGGTTCACATTTTTAGTACTAACAGATTTGCTGCTAGTTTTACTGATTCTTTACAAGATGCAAGTCCTTTAACCCATGCTATGTCAATTTTCAAATATCCTCATGCCGCAGGGAGTCTAGCAGGGGTTTTCCTTTCGTCTTTCACAACAATGTGCATATTTGGAGGGGGTTTGCTTTATGCAATGGGGTATCTATGCATACAGACAGAGAGTATTCTTTACATTTGGCTAGTCTACTTCATGTTCCCTTTGATCTCTCTTCCATTAGCCCATCCACTACAGCAGCTCATGAAATCCGACGCTGAGAAAATGCAGCTTCTCGGATTCCTCTTATCGACATTCACTTCAGGGTTCGGGTTCTACTACCGCAAAAGCACCTGGGCCACAGGGCATCTCCTTATCTTTGCAGCTATTCAGGGCACAGCTGCAGGTTTGTACATAACCAACAACGTTCCCTTAAAAAAAGGTTTACTGCAAAAATCTCTGAAACTAAGTCGTCTAATTTTTGGCAGGTTTGCTCCATGCTTTCGGAAGGGTTCTATGGCTAGATTGCTCTCCGGCAGGTAAAGAAGGCGCATTCTCAGTATGGTTCTCGTGGGCACGAGCACTTGGAACTTGTGCGGGATTCGCACTAGCAACGTCTATACCCGGAAACATAGGCAAAACATTTGGAGTAGCATTTTGGGGTGGAATAGTTGGGATGATTGTGTTGATCTTTGGGAACATTAGCAGCTTTAGTGGAGCAAAAGCAGCAGGACATGTGATGAGAAGTGAACCAGGATCACCTGTTAAAGAATTGTATGATGATGAAGATGATCACTACAAAGGATCAGTTATAACTGATGTTCTGCCTCAAAGCAAGGTTGAAGTTTAAAATTTTACTACTAGCATTCATCATTTGTTTTCTGGTTCTAGATTTTATTATTGAATAAGTTACAAACTCAAATGTGTAGCTATATATCCTGATGATTCTCTTGTAACAACTGGACATTTTTCATGCTTATTTTGTTCTACTTATTTAGTTATATTGGATGTATATATAATATACAAATAGCACAATATCATGCATTGCCTTACAAATTGCATATTTATGTTCCAGTGCAAATAGTGGCACTTGGGAGGACATCCAAAATATCCTGAATGTATTAACATACAAATTTATTGTGTTTGAATGTAGTTATATATATAGTTGTACGAGTTGGTTGTTGATGATATATGTCTTGGAAACTCAAGTGTTATTACTTTAACAACTTCCACACACTTAAATCCATGAAACCAACATATTTAAGAATATATATACAAGATCAAATTCCAAGAATATAAGGCACTAATGTTAGAAGATCATATACATAAATATGGTGCAAAGCGTACGCTAGATGTACATTTTAATAAACTAGCTATGTGAACTAGAGAAACTTGCCCGGTAAAACCCTCTTGACTAGTAGCAAAATCCCCTACTTAAGAATCACAAATAATATTCCGACCTCGTGAATCCGTTAGATCCCTCCCTCTTGTTTGCCATACACTTTTATAGCCTTCAATTTGTTCTCGATGTATATAAAGCCACTTAGAAGTGAAAAGGGAAATGTAGTGTTTGATTGGAGAAATGGTGGAGGAAGTTGATGGAATTTAATGAACAAATGATCGGCCAGAATGGGCATATGAGCAAATATTATACAACTCTTTGATCCCTCTTTTGTAACTTATTTGTAACTCACGGAATGTAATTTATAAGTCGTTTATAAATCTTTAATGGCTGATTATCTAAGAAAATAAATAGGGCAATTGGTGAGGGAATTTGGATGGTTTGGTTCATTATTTTAGGAAAGACTGAATTGTACGCTCTAACAAGTTCGTGTCGTGATAGGACGTGACAAAATGCTAGTTGAGTTTTCGGCTAGTTACAATTCCCCTCCATTCCGCTAACTGCCAGCAAATTGTCTTAATGGCAGTGCTAATTATTTAAGTAATACTCAATAGTTTGGTGTAGCATTTAGTTACCTAAATGTGCCAATCATTTTGCCCACAGCCACATAAATTCAAGAAGAAAAAACTCCTGCAACTTTTATATATGAATAATTCTATCAATTATAATTAGCACACCTCCAAGGCTCCATAATTCATTTTGAGATTTAAGCGGTCAATATTTTGTCGATCTCTTCACAAGTCGTATCATGAAGTTCATTACAACTCTACGTAAGAAAATATGCTAATGGTCACAATCTCTGTGTATCAGCATTCAACATGTGGTTCCAGATGCTATTTGATCCATTCTTGGAGACCTGGATTCGAAAAACATTCTCTTGCGCAACAATTTGATCCTAATAAATTCAGAAATCTTATAAGTTATATCATTAGTTGCACATAGGGTGTAGGGACGTGATTAAGAATGGGCCCAAAATGGTTCTATGATGTCTCGGCACCACCGTTGTCGTGTTGGAGATGTCCATATACTACCCAATAAACGACTTTAAGTGTCGTGAAGGTTGATGGATGTGTACTCCAAACCAGCACACACTTAAGCGTGTACATTGGTAAAATAGACACTACCGGACTGTGTCTTTGATTTGACGGTGGATTATACCCTAGTTTGTAACTGGTCGGAAGGTTGTGATTCGGTGATGATCGTGCCTATATTTTTGGCGATGAGTGAGCAAGTTGAGATGCAGATTGATTACTCCTTAGTGATAAATATTTCTGAGACATTGTTGTCATGACATTTTTATGTATTAATTTTGGATACCCTTTGAGTATAGACTAGTACTTTTTGTATGGTATGAATGATATACTCTTTATTTTTCTTGTAATTGTTCTTCGAGAGTATTAATTATCCTTTTAACTCTTTTAATAAATTTTTCCCCTTCGTTTTAAAAAGAAAGTTCATCCATTAGTTTATGGTAGGCTAGAGTAATATCAATTTGAACAGTTAATTCATTATTTATTTGGTTTCCTGAATTTTATTTGTTGCCCAATGGATCCATGATCAACTTAATTAGCCCGGAAATTCCCATTCCAATGGATGTTTGTTTGTTAAACAGCTAAACCTAGCTGATTCTTTAGTTCTTGCAGGTTCCGTGAAATTCAACCTATGTTGACTTTTCTTGAGAGAATGACATAAAAATGATCCCAATGTGTAGAGGTATTGGCGTGTACAATACCACATTTATCCGAGGTGGCATATCCCATCTTTTTCATCCTCCTAGATAGGCTGATTTAAGATTTTTCGTAACAAATAAATAAACAGCTAACTCGGTTGACCGATAACATATTCACTTAATTAATTATTTAATAACGAATAAGCTTAACATGTCATTTTCTATGTCATATTGACTTTACAAAAATGTAAAATTTAGTAATTCTAAAATTTAAAATTAAATAACATAAAACAAAATTAAATTTATTTTGTAATTAAAGAGAAAAAAAATTAATGGGTGTGTTTTTGGCGAAAAAAACTTACAACCTAGCAATTAATTGTTAAAAATAAATAAATTAAAAAAAACAACAACATAAACACTCCTATCCACAATTCCCCCAAATTATCAATATGTAGCTATATACAATTTTAATATTTCCGTCAGAAATTCGATGGATTATCATAACCCTAGGTGTTGGTGTGGGTAAATACCATATCCTTCATATACAAAGTGTTTGTCACACTCATCTAATTTGTACTAATGCGAATTTGTATATTGTAAATTCAATAAACCAATATCCTTGGAAGTTTAAATCGAACTTCAAAGTTGAAATTGAAATTTCCGACTATAAATGGTTTAAAGTATGAGGTTTAATTTACATGGATATTGGTTCATTCATTGACGAATAATATAAGAGTTGATAATACAGAGCAAAATAGAATGGGGGAGTTTGAATTTGAGAGAAAAGGTCCATTCCAATTACTTCTCTTGCCAAATCTTATACATATAAAGGGCACAAGACTATTGCTAAAACGAAATTTCTCTCAAAACTACTGCTTTTAAAATAGCTTATGGGCAACATTATCTCGATCAACAACGAATAATAGTGAACGAAGAAGCATCAGATACGAAAGCTCAATGAAACCTTCATTCAACGTCTCATTTCGTGCTTCTTAAGCTTAACTTCAACATATCATATAGATATTGATGATGTAGGTGGAGAATCGGTGAATTTTGGGGATTCACAGAGGAGAAAGAAGCTCCAAACCGTCAAATTGGGGATTTTGTTGTTACGCAACCCCAAACCTTGCTAAGCTGTGCCAGTGTTGAGGTGTTGTTTCTTTCTCTGATTCCATTATTGTTCTTGTTACTCTTGCTGTCATTATCGATAGAAAATACGATTTTAGTTGGACTTATGCATTAGATTCTATTTGTTTTACATTTTCGGTAGTCTATTGTGCCAATGTTGATGTGTTGTTTCTTTCTCTGATAGCATTTTTGTTCTTGTTACTCTTGTTGTCATTATCGATATAAAAGACGATTTCAGTTGGACTTATGCATTAGATTAAAGAGAATTGCATTTTTGGTCCTATAACTGGACATCCACTTCGATTTGAGTCCTATGAAAACTTAAATTTGCGTATTTGGTCCTAGGACCGTATAAAAGACATGTATTCATACGGAATGGCTTATGTGGTTGATGACAAGACAAAAAACACACGCCAAACCCTATACTCCACACACCAAACAAGCTGGAAACTCCTAGTGAATCGAAGCAATCAACAATAGAGATAACAAAAGCCGTGAAAAGTAAAACCAAAGAGCTCCAAGAGCATAAGGCTCTCAGAGCTCAACTGGGAAGTGATGCATGAAAAAATGATCATATAAAGGGCACAAGACTATCGCCAAAATGAAATTCTCTCAAAACTACTGCTTTTGAAATAGCTTCTGGGCACATTTATCTCGAACAACAACGAATCATGGTGAACGAAGAAGCATCAGATACGTAAGCTCAATGAAACCTTCATTCAACGTCCCATTTCGTGCTTCTTAAGCTGAACTTCAACACATCATATTGATATTGATGATGCAGGTGGAGAATCAGTGAATTTTGGGGATTCGCAGAGGAGAAAGAAGCTCCAAACTGTCAAATTGGGTATTTTGTTGTTACGCAACCCCAGACCTTGCTGTTGTGCCAATGTTGAGGTGTTGTTTCTTTCTCTGATCGCATTTTTTTCTTGTTACTCTTATTGTCATTATCGATAGAAAAGACGGTTTCAGTTGGACTTATGCATTAGATTCTATTTGTTTTACGTTTTTAGTAGTCTATTGTGCCAATGTTGACGTGTTGTTTCTTTCTCTGATAACATTTTTATTCTTGTTACTCTTGTTGTGATTATCAATAAAAAAGATGGTTTCAGCCGGACTTATGCATTAGATTCGGGAGAATTGAATTTTTTGTCCTATAACTGGACATCCAATTTGATTTGAGTCCTATGAAAACTTAAATTTGCATATTTGATCCTAGGACCGTATAAATAACATGTATTCATACGGAATAGCTTATGTGGTTGATGACAAGACAAACAATACATGCCAAACCCTATACTCGACACACCAAACAAGCTAGAAACTCTCAGTGTATCGAAGCAATCAACAATAGAGATAACATAAGCTGTGACAAGTAAAACCAAAGAGCTCTAACAGCAGAAGGCTCTCAAAGCTCAGCTGGGAAGTGATGCATGGAAAGCTGATCACAATGCTGAAAAGGAGCATTATAAGGCCTCAGTGCAAGAGCTTTTAGTCTGCAAACAGGAGCTCTAAGATGGGACTTTGACGCAACCTTGGAAGCAAAGTTGGCCGATTTTCAGACAGCAAAAGATGCACATCAAGTTGTGGAAGCAAAGTTGGCTGATCATATTATGCAGGTCAATGAAGAGAAGCAAAGTGAACTCGCGAAGGAAACTGAGGAATTAGAGTAAATTAGGATTTTTGGACGAAGGGTTTCGATTTGGGGGGAAATTGAGAATTCGAAATTCACCATAATTCGTATAGTTCACTGGAAAATGTGGAGAATTAGTCAAGTTGTCCAAATTAGTTGCTTCAGACGAGCTGCATTGCAGCTCGTCAGTGTCTCCTGATGCGCCATAGGCGCGTCCGTATGCTCTCTCGTCACTATGTGACGGGAGACATAAGTGTGGCAACAGTGTCCGTATGCCTCCTATTTATTTATTTTTTAGTTTTTTAAGTTTTGTCCAATTTCAAACGCAAACAACTCAAAAAATAAAAATGTAAAAAATAAATAAAAATCACCAACGACTTTGTATTTTCGAGATCTAGAAATAGAAACCACTCTTAACTCTTGACTATTTTGAATTATTTCATATCGAGCTCATTTATCTCTCTTAATTAAAATTAAATTTTACAACGATATCTAAATATGCAATTTTATTAATTTTAACTTCTAAACACTCTTATAATATATTATTCATATGATTTAAAAAATAAAAAAAATTAAAAAATAAATAAGTTGAAGTGACGGCTCCGTGAGGCGTCACCAATGTAGCAAAATCTTGTCAAGTATCTCATCAGATGGTCAGTGACGTGTCACATAGCCGTCACCAATGCCGGTAGTCTCATTGTCTAGTTGGTGTCCATGTCAGCAACCATGTCATAGGACCAAAAAAGATCCCAAATTTTAGCGTAAATTGAATCAAATATTACGTATTTTGCAAATTTAAGTTTTCATAGGACCGTATTAGAAGTGGATGTCTAGTTATAGAACCAAAAATGCAATTCTTCCCATTAGATTCTATTCATTTTACATTTTCGGTTGTCTATTGTGCCAATGTTGAGGTGTTGATTGCATTTTTGTTCTTGTTACTCTTGTTGTCATTATTGATAGAAAGACGGTTCTGAAAGTGCAAGCTGCAGTTAATGATAATCTTGTCTTTGTTAACAAATTCAATGATTTTACTTTTAATATTCTGCTACAGTTGTGTCAACATTGGAGACAACATTACAGATAACATTGACTTGTTGGAAACTTGGAGTCGAAGAAATCAAGAAGATTAATTCACTGCCGACTCAAGAAAGAATATTTCAAGAAGAATGCAAGAAGGAAATAATCATTGAAGTATAAAATATTAAGGAAATTTTCTTCTAAATAAATATTGGAGAAAACAAGTACAAGGAAGTTGCCTTTGAAGAAATTCTTCTACACTTCGAACAGAAGACATTGAACACTATATATACAGAAGGAATTTGAATGCAACGTATTACACCTTTCATTGATCGTCTCTAGAGATCTTTATTCATTGATAGGTTCTTGTTTTCTGATATTCCATCAAGAAGAATTCCCAACTAGAATAGGGCTTTCACTACACTTATTCTAGGACTAGTTTTGATGTTTTATCAATTGCATGTGATTGATTTAAAACATCGTTTTCATAATTCTACTTTATTGTTTGTAGAAATTTTACCTAAGGCACCGCCAATATATATTTTATATATTGGCTTGGTTTATAGAAGAAGATTGATTATCCGATGTTGTTTACCCTTCGAGTGTTGAAGACATTGTTGACTCAACATCATAGTCAACATTGTCTATTGTTCCAACGTTTAAGTACCAATCCCGGTTCAACTATTCTAACAAGTGGCATCAGAGCAAGCCACCTAATTTCTGGTGTCTGGATTTGGTACTGCTACAATGGACGTCTACTCAAAGGTCAACAAACCACCTGTGCTCGATGGGTCCAACTACACTTTGTGAAAAATCAAGATGAAGACATATATCAAGGCTCTTGAAGTCCGTGCTTGGAGATCGGTTGTGGAAGGCTATGTATGGCCCACTGAAGCAGCTGATGAGGATGTGATATTGTGCGAATTCCTGAAGAACGATTCAATCTAGGTCAATATATGTTAAGCTCATATAATGAAAAAGCCTTGAATGATATCTTTGGTCATGTTGACACCCACATATTTAAAATTGCTCAAAACTGCACCGCTGCTAAACAAGCTTGGGATTTACTTCAATTGCAGTGTGAAGATGATGATAGTGTTAAACAAGCTAAACTTCACATGCTTTGGTCTAAGTTTAAAAATCTAAGAATGGCTGATGAAGAAACTATTGATTCTAAATTTAGCAAACTTATGACTATGTCTAATGATATCCAACAACTTGGTGATGCTATTTCAAATCAACAGTTAATTTTCAAAGCTTTATGGTCCCTTTCTGCTAAATTTGACACTAAAGATACAATTTTGGAAGATACTCAAAACTTGGCTACTTTGGACTTTCATACTTTAATGAACAATCTTTTTTTTTTTGAGATGAAGGACAATGAAAGAAAAGGTAACAAAATTCGCAGTATGGTTCTTCATTCTAAATTCAAAGCCAAAGTAACTGAGCCTGAACATGTTAGAAGTGATGACTCTGATGATATGTCTGATGATTCCTACAACAACCTTGTGTCAAAATTCACTAAACTAAAATTCAGGAAAAATGCTGACAAAGGTGCTGCCAGTAAAGGGTTTAGAAGAACTGAAAAATCTAAGTTTAGTCCTGAACAACTTAGCAAAGTAAGATATTTTGAATGTCAAGGTTGGGGTCATTATCAAAGTGAATGTGCTAACACCCTTAAAAAAGGGAAAAAAAAATATGTAGGCTTGTCTCAGTGATGATTTAGGTGATGAACAGGAGGAGGACGATTCTGATGCTCATGCCAAAGCATTTCTCTATGTCCTGGACAATGATACCGATCAATGTTGTGTCAACGATGATGAAAAAAGTCTTCTTTGACTATGATGACCCACAGAACTGTGAAACCCTTTTCTGGACTAACTCTGATGAACCAGTTTCGACCAGTGTTTTGTGTTTGCATGGTTCAATTGACTTTGATGCAGATATCCCCTTTGAGGAAGACTTACTGATGAACAATTGATTGAAGAACTTCAACATATGTATGAAGGACTCCTCAAAGAATTTAAGAAACTGAAGAAATTCTCAAAGAAAACAAAAAAGGAGAACGATGGCCTGAAATCCACCATTGTCAAGCTTGAGGTGGCTCTCACTAAAAAAGGATGTTGAATTCTGCAAGGTAATTGCTGAACTTGACAAAGAAAAGAAGGTAATCTCTAAATGGAACACTTCAACCTCTAAACTTAATGACATGCTTGATATGGATAATGATGGTACCACTGGTCTAGGTTACACAGGTAGCTATAACTCTTCCTATGAAAAGAAAATTGTGTGTGACATGAATTTCAAAAGTGATTTAGGTAACTCTGACAAAAATAGGTGCATTTGTGTGATGGTGACTTAGAGGTTAAATTTGACAAAGCCTCATGTCTAGTTTACACTTATGCAAATCAGAAGGTTGTTATGATAGGAACAAGGTCCAGTGATACCTGCCTCTCAAAACTGCAGCCTTGCAACAAGCAATGATGCTAAGATATGGCACAAGAAGCTTAGACATGTGTATTATAGGAATTTGGTGAAACTCATCAAAACTAGAGCTGTCACTGGAGTGCCAAAACTCACAAACACATGTTTGTGGAGACTGTCTAAGTGGTAAGAAAACTAGAGCTGTACATTCATCTATTCAAACATAAGGACAACAAAGAGGTACATTTAATTGCTTTGAACTCTTGCATATGTATCCCATAGTACATCTTTGTCATTGTTGATGATTTTTCTAGATTTACTTGGGTAAACTTTCTAAAAGAAAATTCTGAAACTTTTGATTCTTTCAAGAAATTGCATGCTAGCTTTAGTACTCTCTATACTATGGTTCAAAGAATTAGGCCTTGTCATGGTAAGAAATTTGAGAATCAATCATTTGTCAAATTTTGTGAATTGAAAGGTATCTCTCATGAATTCTCTGCACCTAAAACTCCTTATCAAAATGGTGTAGCTGAAAGAAAGAATAGAACCTTACAAGAAATGGCTAGGGTCATGTTGAGTTCCATGAATTTATAAAAAAGACTATAGACTGAAGCTGTAAATACTGCGCGTCACATAATGAATAGAGTCTATCTTAGACCAGGAACTAGAACTACTCCATATGAGATCTTGAAAGGAAATAAACCTAATCTGAAATACTTTCATGTCTTTGGTTGTACTTGCTATATTCTCAATGATAGAGAACATCTAGGTAAATTTGATATGAAAAGTGATAAATGTATCTTTGTTGGATATTCTCTCAATGGCCATGCCTTTAGAGTTTATAATCAAGGACCCAAACCATTCAAGAATATGTTAATGTTACGTTTGATGACGCTAAGCTATTCACACATAAAATCAATGAGATAGGTACAATACATGAAGCAGGTTCTACTTTTGAAAATACAGGTACTAAACCAGAACTGGAAGCTGAACCTGAGTCCAAAGCTGCAGTTCAAGGAGACGGTGTCAATGTTAACACCAATGTTGACTCAACATCGAGTTCTACATTGCAGGCTGAAAACACAATGGATGAAGCTGCTAATGAAAAAGAATCTGAAACAATGTCAGATGAGTCTGAAACTGCTCCTAAACATGAATCTGAACCTCTGACACACTATCTGGATAATATAAGGAGAGATCCCCCACCTAGGATTCGAAGAGATCATCCCAACACTCAAGCGATTGGTACCTCAAGTGGAATGACTCTAAGAAGTAATACTAGAAAGGACTACAAGGAAGTGGTCAGATATGCTACACTCTGCCAATCTGTAAGTTCTTCTTGCTTTGTCTCTCTTACTGAACCAAAGAATGTGAAGGAAGCTTTAAAAGATGATTACTGGATAGAAGCCATGCAAAATGTTCACCAATTCAAAACTAATGAAGTTTGGACCTTAGTCCCCAGACCCCTTGATATCAATGTCATAGGCACTAAGTGGATTTTCAAAAATAAAAGTGATGAGAATGGAGTTGTCATAAAAAATAAGGCTAGACTAGTTGCTCAAGGCTATACTTAAGTTGAAGGTGTAGATTTCGATGAAACCTTTGTTCCTGTTGCTAGAGTTGAATCTATTAGACTCCTCTTGGCAATTGCATGCTGTTTAAAAATTAAACTTCAACAAATGGATGTTAAAGGTGCTTTTTTAAATGGTTTCATTGATAAAGAAGTATTTGTTGAGCAACCTAAAGGGTTTGAAGATCCCAAACATCCTGATCATGTTTTCAAACTAAGAAAAGCTCTGTATGGTCTCAAACAAGCCCCTCGTGTTTGGTATGCTAGACTAACTGAATTCTTAGTTGATTTCGGTTTCAAAAAGGGAGATGGTGATCAAACCTTGTTCATTCTAAGAGAAGGAAAATATATTTGCATTGCTCAAGTCTATGTAGATGATATAGTTTTTGGTTCAACTAACACTACCATGGTAGATCAGTTTGTTCAAGCTATGACATGTACATTTGGAATGAGTATGATTGGAGAACTAAGTTTCTTCCTTGGATTGCAAATTCAGCAAAGACATGATGGTCTATTACTATCTCAGGAAAAATATGCTAAGAATCTGATCAAAATGTTTGGATTGGACAGTGCAAAACCCTGTAGCACTCCTATGACTACTGCTCTCAAACTCAACAAGATCGATGTTGGGGATGATGTTAACCCAACATTGTACAAATCAATGATTGGAAGTCTTCTGTATCTCTCTGCCACCATACCAGATATCATGTTCTCAGTTTGTGTTTGTGCCAGGTATCAATCCAATCCTAAAATCCCTCACTTGACTACTATAAAGAGAATTCTCAGGTATGTGTCAGAATCTCTTAATTTGGGATTATGGTTTGCATTTGATTCAAACACTAATCTAGTGGGATTTAGTGATTCTGATTGGGCTGGTAATTTTGATGATAGGAAATCTACTAGTGGAGGTTGCTTTTCTCTTGGTCCTAATCTTGTGTCTTGGTATAGCAAGAAATAAAATTGTGTGTCACTCTCTACTGCTGAATATAAATATGTAGCAGATGGGAGTTGTGTGTCTCAACTCATTTGGTTGAAAAATATGCTGCGTGATTATGTTCTCGAAAGTGATACGCTCTTGATGTTCTGTGACAACCATGGTGCCATTCATATTTTTAAGAACCCTGTTCAACATTTATGCACTAAATACATTACATTAGACATCATTTTCTAAGAGACATGATCAATAAGCAAGTCATTGACATAGATCATATAGAAACCACAAACTAGCTAGCAGATATCTTTACCAAACCACTGGATAAAGATAGATTCTTCAGTCTAAGAAGGTCTCTTAGTATGTGCACACTCTGATTTGCATTGTTAACTGCAGTGTTGACTTAACATCATGGTCAATATTGGCAGTCTATATCTTAGTGATGCTGTTTTTAATTTGCTTTCTATGTGATGTGCTCTTTGTGCTATCGTGTTGTTTGTGTCTGTTTTCAGTTTGAAAGTTCAGGGTGGTGATGCTTAGGGTCTGAATCTAGTTGAAACCAAGGTTGAAGGGAATTGAGTTTCTTGGGTGTGTAATCTATGAAAGACTCATTGATGCTGTTTTATGGATTTTTTTACTCCTCTACCTTGATTCGCACTTGATGTTGCCCCCTTTGCTGTTTATGGTTGTGGTTGTGCGCTGGAACTGCTAGATAAATACTACTTTTATACTGGGGTGCGTGGGGTTCCGGATGCCCGCATTCGGTGTGATTATTTTTCTTGTGGTGGTTTCTATAAAGGTGAGACAGATAATGTGCATGCATTGGGATACTTGGATGTATGGAGTTCTGGCTGCCTGCATTCAGTCCTATGTGCACACCTATTTTACTGAAAGAGTTTGTGATACCGTTGGGGTGTATGGGGCTCCGGTTGCCTACATTCAATGTGTGTCCTACTCATTGTGCAAAAAATAAAATAAGGCTATTGTTTCATTTTATTTACTTTTTGTGACAATGTTAGGTGTGTTCATGTTGCATTCTTTCCCACTCTATCTTCCCTCCAGCATCAGTGGTGTTAATCGGGTCTACATGCCTTTGGGCTTAGTGACTGGCTGACTTACAATAAAAGTGGTCTGATTTTCCGATTTTGTCATCATTGTTGGGCCAACATTCTGGTCAACATTGCATGTACTTGTTGCATATTTGGTGCACTTATCTGAAAACTATTCGTTCTATTTCTCTTTGTGATTTGTACATGTTTTTGGTTTGGGCTTGAAGGGGAATCAGTATCCTCTCCATGGGAATGTGCCTTCTTGTTATTGCGTATCTTGTCACTTATTTAGATTGAGATAAATTTGACCTCCCAAGAACTTGTCTTCTTATCTCATTATCTTGACTTGCCAGATTTTTGTCTCGCTAACAAATCTTAATTCTGAATTAACAGTTGTGTACAAATCAGATTTGTGCTTTGCTACATACTTGCAGGATTTCTTTTGGCAAATCCCATCCCAGAAAAACATGTGTTGATCATTTTAGTGTGAAACTCAGCCCACTAAGCATTAGCCCATTTAACCCCTTTGACACTTGTTCGTGTTTACCCACATCCCCACAAAAAGGCTATGTAAAAAATTTTCTTACCCATCTTATTCTCAGCATACAATGTCCCTTCATCTCCCTTCCAAAAACTTCACTGTTGTTTCTATCCGCCCAAACAACTGTCAACATCATCTCTCAACATCTTCAAACAATCATGTCGAATTCACCAAATCAACCTAAAGTGGTTCTCAAAATCTCCAAATCAGTTTATCCTCAACCTCTTTGGGCGTAACCTCCAGAATTTGTGATTCCAATTGAGGAATTAGGTGCAGCGTCTGAATCCGAAACCAAAAACCCTTCACCTCTTCAATCGAAATCTCCACCTCCAAATCAACCAGAAATTGTTGAGGTCGACTCTGACTCTTCTTCGTCTCACTCAACAAAAGATGCTGCTGAAACTCCTACCAATGTAGGCCCTGATCTCATGGATGACGATACAAGTCCAATTGGTACTGAAGAAATGTCTCCGGACAATGCTGGTTCCCCTAACATCACTCCACCACCAGCGTCGAATGAGGAACATGAAGAAATTCCGCTTGAAGTGGTTAGGGAAACATGAAATGACGAAGTGAACAAACTGATGAATTTGAAACTGAGGAAAGAGAGGAAAACATGGAGGAAGAAGAAGATGATGCTGACTCAATCTCTACAGAGGAGAGTTTACATGGTATCGAAGTTGACTTTGCTGGTGAGTATGTCTTAAGAAGCGACTCTAAAAGTGACCAAGTTCCTAAGGATATTGATAGTGATGATGAGTCAACATCCCAAGCAATATCTGGAAACCCTAATGAGGAGGACAGTTTTGAAAGCATATAAGAATATGAGGGTGAGTAATCTTCTGAGGTCTCTGATGAAGATTCAATGGATGCTGAAGATTCCAATCCTCAACATGAAGAGGAGATCCCTGCACCGAATGCTCATGATGCTGATATTAACTCAGATTGGAAAGGAGATGCACATGACTTCTTCTTTTATGCTCATGTAAATGCTGATAAATACCTATATCTAGGAAATAGATCAGTAGATATTGAAAGAGTCATTGATGAAGAGACTTTTAAGGCTTATAATTTAGTTGAATTCCTGAAGAGTAGGAATCTCTATTCTGCAGTAACCCAGTTTGAACCTTTTATACCTTACACAATTAGGAAATTTTATGCTCATTTGTCTGTAAATTTTGATAAAGTTGGAGGAGGAAAATACCATTGTATCTATATGAGAGGTGAGTTGTTCATGATAGATGCTAAGGACATCAATGTTGTACTGCATAGGGATAGAGAAGAAGTAGAAACCCCCATTGATGTAACATATGATGAGATTTCTAGGGAACTTACTATAGGGAAATTACAAGCATTGCCAGCTGTAGGGTCTACGGATTTGAAATACTGCTCTTCCTTGGTGTCTGTCTTAGCAAGATCTGTCTATATAACTGGCTACCTACATCCAACAACAACAAATTGAGCAAGGAGGCATGAATGTTTCTCTACAGGATCAAAATGGGATATAATGTGAATCTAGGTGAAAGAATTCTCCAACACCTTGAAAAGTTCAAGAAAAGGGGCTCCAAGGGACATCTCATTTTTCGTGCAACTTTGTTTGCAGTTCTGAAACTGCAGAATCTGGTCATCAATAAAGGAGAAGTTCATCATAATGAATTTGAACTGATCTCATTAAATAGACAACTATTGGAGACTTCTAATAGAATTTGTGATATCCATGGATAAGTCCTGATATACCAGTTGATATGGAAGTGCCAGAAGAACCTGCTACTGTGAAAATACCTGAATGACCTGTTGTTCCTCTAGAAATGCATGAATCTTCAACTGCTAGAAAAATTGATGTTCAGACTGACAATGTTGCACCTAATGTTGACACTCATGATGGGCCAACATCCCATCACAGTGCTGAATTTCTTGATGCAGGTACTTCAACTGACCAAGACAAGCTGATTATGGATCAAATCAAGATGCTGGAAGCTCAAAATTCTAGTCTGCAAGAACATATTAATAAGAATCTGCAGTTTAAGAGTACTTTGGTGACTTTTCTTTCCTCAGAAAACTTAAATTTCGAAACTTTTAAATTTCATTTGATTATGAACATTGGTTTGTGATATTTTAGAATTATGTTTTTGTACTCTCCTTGTATGCTTGTCTTGTATGCTTGCCTGTGGTTAAGGGGGAGCTTATGAATTATAGGGGAGATTTGAATTGTTCTTGCTTGAAATGTATGCTTATGTTTGCTGTTTAATTCTTTCTATGATTTTGTGATGAAAGACTAATATTAAGGGGGAAATTGAAAGTGCAAGCTGCACTTAATGATAATCTTGTCTTTCTTAACAAGTTCAATATTTTTAGTTTTAATGTTGTGCTATAGGTGTGTCCACATTGGAGACAATATTGCAAATAACATTGACTTACTGGAAACTTGGAGTCGAAGAAATCAACAAGATTAATTCACCGCCGACTCAAGAAAGAATATTTCAAGAAGAATGCAAGAGGGAAATAATCATTGAAGTATAAAAGATTAAGAAACTTTTCTTCTAAACAAATATTGGAGAAAACAAGTACAAGGAAGTTGCCTTTGAAGAAATTCTTCTACACTTCGAACATAAGACATCGAACACTATATATATAGAAGGAATTCGACTACAACGTTTTATACCTTTCATTGATCGTCTCTAGAGATCTTTATTCATTGATAGGTTCTTGTTTTCTGCTAGTCTTTGAGATTCCATCAAGAAGAATTCTCAACTAGAATAGGGTTTTCACTATACTTATTCTAGGACTAGTTTTGGTGTTTTATCAACTGCATGTGATTGATTTAAAACAACATTTTCATATTCTACTTTACTGGTTGTAGCAAATTTGCCTACGGCACCGTGTTATATATTGGCTTGGTTTATAGAAGAAGATTGATTATCCGCTGATGTTTACTCTTCTAGTGTTGAAGACAATGTTAACTCAACATCATAAACATTGTCTATTGTTCCAATGTTTAAGTACCAATCCCGGTCCAACTGTTCTAACAAGTTCGATTGGACTTATGCATTAAATTTTTTCGTTTTACGTTTTCAGTAGTCTATTGTGCCACTGATGAGGTGTTGTTTCTTTCTATGATCGCATTTTTGCTCTTCTTACTCTTGTTGTCATTATCAATAGAAAATACGGAATTACTTCGATCAATGTTGTTCGGTTGTACTTATGTGGAAATGTCGTACAATTGAAACCTCTCTTGGATATAGGCCTTACATGTAGTACAAAAAATAAGGTCATTGTAGATTCTTAAGCAAATAGGTAGGTTGTAGTCCAAGAACACGCTTGACTTGGATACTTTGAGAGATATTCAACTTAGGCATAGCTAGCAGACTTTATACCATTTATACTAAGGGATAGATATAAATTTAGCGTTTGTTCTAGATGCCCCACAAGAATAAGATATTTTTCTTGTGTTTTTATGATAAACTTTCTATATAATTAATCTTAAGAGACTACCTAAAGGAGAGACATGGAGAGACCAGGAACAAACAACCAAACCTGGCCCCAAACTCGTTAATTCGCGGTTTATGGTTCAACCACCGGTTTTCATATGTTTTGGAAACACCGGGATATAAATAGATGATATTATGTTCCCAAAATCATTCATCAAAATTTTCTTCCATAAACAAACACAGAGTGAAGAAAAAGCTCGATGAAACCTGGCGATTATGTATGGTTTTCTTCGATTTTGCTTGTTTCTCTTCTTCTGTTAGCATCTTCTAACTCATCATCATCCTCATGAATACTTTTCGAGTTATCAATTTGAAGTTAAGCCCTAGAATTTCAATGTTTTGCTCTAATATTTGTTCGATTTTACTTGTTTTTAAATGTTTGTTCATTTTTTGATTGTTTTTCTTCTAGATCTGTATGTCTAACACATCATCGTATTGAAATAACCGTTTCGTGAGTTCATCCTAAAGTTATCAATGGCGAATTACAATTCCTATAATGAAGGCGTGGAAGTTTATGAGGACGATATCGAAGATTCCAAGGCGTCGAAGGTTCACTCTATTTTTTGTTGCTTCCTGCTATATTCACATATATTTATTTATGTCTATTTGTTTTGTTCTTTGATTTATGTTGTTTTATGTTAGTTTAGTTTATTTAGAGATGATAGTTTTGTATTTATTTGTTTTGGTCTTTATCCTGCTATATCCATATGATTGTTTATGTTTATTTGTTTCGGTCTTAATCAGGTTTATGATGTTTTATGTTAGTTTTTTTGAAACGGGTAAAGGGTGATTCGAACCCGACTTATTGGTTGGAGTTGAAGCGTCAAACCAACTGACTTGACCTGCGCTTCGTTGTTTGTTTTATGTTAGTTTAATTTATTCAAAGATGATACATGTTTATTTATTTTGGTCCCAACCTGCTATATTATAAAATGATTTTGTTTATGTTTATTTATTTTGGTCTCCAGGTTTATGTTGTTTTATGATATTTCAGTTTAGTTTATTCAGAGATGATAGATTTATGTGTACTTATTTTGGTCTTCATCCTTCTATATCCTCATATGATTATTTATGTCTATTTATATTGTTCTCAAGTTTATGTTGTTTATGTTCGAAAAAGACTATTTGTATTTATTTGTTTTGGTATTCAGGTATATGTTATTTTATGTTCGAAGAATACGGTCACGACGGCGACCGTTCCGAAAAAAAGACCATACCTGCTACATATAAGAAGAAAAAGACGACGACTAATGTTGGTGAAAATACAATTAAGAAGATTGTTGTTGCAGAAGACAAATGCAATAAAAGGAAGAAGTGTGTTGTTGAAGACAAAAAAAGTAATAATTATTGATTATTATTTATAATTTGCTTAGGTTTATTCTTTTGTTGCTAAGGTTTATATTGGTTTGTATTAGTTGGTCTTTATATTTAGTTGTAGCCTGATGAGGTTTTTGTATTTATTGCTTTGTTTATGATTCTTCTGATGAGTTTTTATGTTACAGTCTGGGGTATCTGTTTCAAATTTTTTTGTTGATACTTTTCTTGTTTTTTTTGTGCTTACGATTTTATGTTTATGTATTTAGGTTCATGTGTTTTAAGTCTGGGGTATCTGGTTCAACTATTTTGTGTTCATAGTTTTTTATTTTATGTGTTTAGGTTTTTATGTTTATGACTGACTATTTACTAGTTTTCAGTTGGGGGTACCAATTTATGTTTAGGGTTTTAGATTGCTTTAATGACCCCGACATCCCTTAATAAGGGATTAGGATTAAGGATAGGTACATGGCGTAATGTGTCGGGGGTTTTCTGTTTTGTTGTGCACGTTAATTTATATGGTGTTTATGTTTATGTGTTTATATGTATAGGTTAATGGTTGTCTATATACCATTTTCAGTTGGGGGCTTTTAGGGTGCACCAATTTGTGTTTAGGATTTTAGATTGCTTCAATGAACCCGAAATCCTTTAATTAGGGTTTATGGTTATGGATCGATGGGCACTATTAAACCCTAAACCCCAATTAAGGTCATAGTACCCGGAGGGTGTATTGTTGTTAGTTGTGCATGTTCCTTTTATTTGGTGTTTGTGCTTATGTGTTTAGGTTTATGACTGACTATGTTTATTGGTTGAAATTTGTAGGAAGTTGAGCAATCATGACTTATTTTTAAAAGAGATATTGAAGTTGTAACCAAGGCTCATATTGAGCGTTTGAAGAAGGCTGATGAGGGAATTTCTCAACAAGATTCTAAGAGTGATTCTCATAAGTGTTGGAATGATCTAGCTTTCCTCAATTCGATTGATCAATTATTGGAGAGCCACTTTGCGATATACAAACCTCCACTTTTGATAAAGATCAACTTGTCGTCGATAGAGCTCAACTTTTTGCCGAGGTGCTAAAAGATGTTTCACGTTTGGATCTCGAGAAGGACTTCCCAGGTAACTCGAAAGGAGGAAATACCAGCAATATCTCGAAAATGAGCTAGTCCCAATAGCTTGTCAATTTTTCTCCCAACGAATTATGGAACAGTGAGCAAAAACATTAGTTTTTGTAATTTTATTTTATTATCTCTTTTGATGTAATGTTCACTCTTTATATGAAAAATGGTTAAGGTTTATTTGTAAAACTAGTACTTACCCGTTGCGATGCCACTGTATCTTAGACTTAAATGTAAGTCATGTTGGTCGAATATAACCATGCAAGTCGAAAAAATAAATAAAAGATACGGTGTCATTACTACAATTCCATAGTAATAAGTTTCGGTGAAAACAAAAAGTCGACAACGTACAAAAATAGATTCTTGAAAGTGGTCAAGAGGTTACACAAAACCTCCCTATACACCACATTGGTTGTAGTGTCATTGAGATTGTCTTCTTCATCTAAGACCAACACATTCAACCCCTTCTTCCTAGTGACTCTTGAGAATGCAACATAAAAAGCTGCCCATGGATGAATACTGGCCTAGGAAGGTAAAGGCTGACGTGAGCTAGAGATTGGCCTTGACTCTTTTGATGGTCATAGCGTAGCAAACGAATATGAGAAACTGTCTCTTCTGGAACCTGACTGGAAATTTGGTGAGGTCGGAGGGTGTAAGTAGCATACGTGCTATCAAGACCTTTTTGCCAGTGTTCTTACTAGCTATCAACCTGGCCTGTATGACTTTGTCCCCAAATGCAAGTCAAGAACAGTTTTGTACCATTACACAATTCAGTTGTCTGGTATATATTCCTCAACAACATGATGGGACACCCAACCTTAAGGTTAATAGGGTGGTTCGGGATGCCAGATGTCCTAATGGTGTTAAGGAACTCAGTGGAATACCCATCCTCGCGGTTGACTATGTCATCTTCATTCGGACATATGCTATCGGAACTCAAGTACTCATGTGCATCACCGGGCAACATCGACATGGCATAGTCATTGGTCTCATCAAAGATGTCATTGGTCGGAGCTAATATGGTACGGTCCTGAAAATAACGGCCATCACCAATATGATCAAGGAGGGAAGGGTTGGTGCTACTAACCATTGCGACAATGGGTACGGTTGCATCGCGTATGGGTATATCATTGGGGAGCTTGAACTCAACCTCGCCATCATTTTGAACGCCAACGCCACCATTCTAACACGCAACAACCAATCATCAAACTCCCTAATCTCTTCAACTTCCTGTGTAGATCCACCAGCCTAAAACATAGATAGAGAAATACCACAAAATAAATATTTGGATATTGTTCATAGGTATGATACTATATAAAATGATTGAACGTAGAGACATGCACTAACTGCAAACACATATTCTTCGTGAGCTTCAATACTTCACAATGAGGCCATATGGAAGTATGGAACGCGATGAAGACATAGATGCATAAACAATGTCTTGCCTACTGCCTTTTGGTATGACATGTAATATCTGTCTAATGTCGCCGCCAAATACAACAACCTTGCCACCAAATGGCAATGTAGAGGGATGACCACCAAGTCCTCTAATAACATCTCGAAGACTCCTATCAAGTGCCTCAAAACAAAATCTATTAGTCATAGGAACTTCATTCCATATGATCAACCTCCTCTTCTGAAGCAAACCGGTAAGATCACTTCCAAGGGTTATCCTACTACATACAGTAGTCTCATCAACCATAAGAGGTATTGAGAATCTCGAATGAGATGTCCGTCCCTTTGGCAGAGAGTGAACCGATACCACTGGATGCAACCGGCAACACAATCTCAAACTAAGACCTCAATGCAGAACACAAAGTCCTCCACATGAATGTCTTCCCCATGCCACCATAGCCATATAAGAATAACACCCCCCTTATCCATAGCCACATCATCCATGATCATGTGATATACAATTTGATGCTCCTCGGTCGACATAGATATAGTCGATCAAATCCAGCACGCATTTCATCGACATCATGAGCCATCTCTTCCAATATGAGATTGTTTAGTCCATCTTGGACGACCACATTATCATGCAGTGTCATTCCCTCATACTGAATCAATGAACTACCATTGCGAGACAACACTTCTTCCATATCTGCAAGAGTGAAATTCCTTAACTGTTCCAAAGTGAGTTCCAA